>JAOBYK010599112.1:0-11371 GCA_025434845.1 Phenganax subtilis | reverse complement strand
AGGTACTTCTGTGTGGGATGCTGGTTCTTCAGCCAAGTCTGCTGCTGCAGGTGCAGGTACTTCTGTGTGGGATGCTGGTTCTTCAGCCAAGTCTGCTGCTGCAGGTGCAGGTACTTCTGTGTGGGATGCTGGTTCTTCAGCCAAGTCTGCTGCTGCAGGTGCAGGTACTTCTGTGTGGGATGCTGATGCTTCAGCAGGTGCAGGTACTTCTGTATGGGATGCTGGTGCCTCAGCAAAGTCTGCTGCAGATGCCAATGCTTCTTCTGCTTTGGTAGCATGACCTTCCAAAGCTGTTTCTGCTTGCTGGCTGGGGCCAGGTTGAATGGGTGGGTGAGCATCAACTGGAGATGTTGGGGCAAAATCATCTGCTGGAGATGTTGGCTCCAGAAGCTCCTCAGCTAGGTCTTCACATTGGGCAGGGGATGGTTCAGCCTGAGGAGGCTGGCCACCCTGAGGGAGTGGCTCAGGCTGAGAATGCTGCTCACCCTCAATTGGAGGCTTTTCTGCTTTCTTGGCCCCTCTCCCTCTCCCTTTGCCTCTGCCTCTTGCTTGCTTTGAAGCAAACTTCCCTGCCACCTCCTTGCCTTTGCCTCTCCCTCTTCCTTTCCCCTTTCCAGCACCTTTTCCTCTCCCCCTCCCCCTGCCCTTCTTTTGAGCACCCAATAAGATATGGCCTTCAATGGCAACCTTTTGCTTTTGCCTCTTGACCTTTTCCTTCTCACCTTTGATGTCAGGATCATTTTTGTTTTCAGTATCTTCTTCCACCAGGTCTAAGAGGTCTTGATATTCTGACAATTTATCATCATCTTCATCCTCTTCAGCCATTTTGCCTTTGGCACTGGACAAGGCTAATGCCTGCTGGATCTCATCTTCAGCCTTCAAAAATTGCTCCACAACTGCTTTGTACACTTGAGCTTTGTTTGGCTGACCAGGCAAGTACACATTGCAAGCTGCAAGAACTTCCTTGGCTTCCTTAACAGTTAACTCTAAACCACTTTTGACTCTGGCAAGGCCAAGAGGAATCCCTGGACCAGTTTTCTCTAAACACAAGGAACCATGTTCATTGAGCAAAACTGGGTGTGCTGGGATTTCAACCCATTCATCCAAAGTGACAATGTGGTGAAATTGAAGTGCTGTATCTTTGGGGATACATCTGTAGGTGGTGGGGTTCATGCCACTCAAAGACTCCATAGCCCAAATGAGGACACCACTCACAGACTTGCTGATGACAAGGCCCACCAAACTTGTGGACTGGGATGCAATCAGGTTCCCTGGCTTTCCTGCTAGGCAGTTCAAGCAAACTTTGGCACTGGGGGCATTCAATAGCATCTCCAGTGCTGCCACCTCTTCAAATTGAGATGCATTGGAAGTTGCAGGCCAAAAGTGTTGGCCACTCTTGCGTTGCATCATTTCTTGGTACTCCCTTTGCATTCTATGGCTATTTGGGTTGGTCAGTGGCACAAAGGCTGGCATGCCTTTTGCTGATGCTGTACTGAGCTCCAGTTCAGACACTGAAATGTGTTCAGTCATCCTTGTTTGGAAGACCCTGCTGTTGATAACAGCTGCTTGTTTGCATGTCCTGGACCTTATATTGTGTCGAGATTCATTCAGGCAATCTTTTGCACTCTGGTGAGTGTTTTCAACACAAAAGGTATCACCAAAATTGGTGATCAAAGGTTTGATCAACATTGCAGCTTCTTGGGTCTTTTGATCACAATCTCTTTCATTGAGCAAGAAGGCAAGCCTGGGCAGGCATCCATGCAAAAAGTGGAGTGAGTCCAATCCTTTCACATATGAACCATTCAAATCATTCTCCTCATGCTTTGCAATCTTTTTCCACTCTGCCTGCATAGCTTTCTGGGTAGATTGAACTTCAAAGGGCTTCTCAGAAAGCAAGGCACTGTACCTAATGGGTGGCCTGCAGTAGAAAGCACTAAGGCTGCTTGCCCTCTTTCCCATCAAGGTCACAAGAAAATCATAGTGAATGCTGAGTCTTGCTTGCTTGGTGGCTTCTGAAGTGCTTTGGAAAGGGTAAAGCTTCTTTAGTGCACTGGTGGACAAAAAGCCTTGAAGCACTAGCTCCAAAATTTCTGATTTCCAGCCTCCTTGGCTTTGGGATATGGTGTGTTTGGCAGACTGGGCAGGTGTCAGGAGGTTCTTTGACATCCAAGCATGTGCTGACCAGCAAGGCTTGGCAAGGACAACTATTGCATTTTTCTGCCAAAATGATGCTGGTGTAACAAGGAGTGGGGCCAAACCCCAGCTGCCATGCTTTGCCTTCAACTTTTTGAGCTGCTCTCTGTCACTTATCCCAGGATGATTGGGCACTGCCATGGTCTCTTCTGATCTTATGAAATCAGAACCATCAGTGACTGTATATTTCTCAGTCTCCAGCATGATTAACTTGTTCATCCAAACTTCTCCATCAAAGAACTGCTCTGACTGGAAAAAGGAATAAAATCTCATAAGTTTGACCACTGGGCCCAGTGATCTCACAGAGTTTAAGTCACCAATGGATCTGAAGAGGTTTTCCCTTTCTGCAGCACTTGTAGGCTCTGCAATTTGCCTTTCCATGCAAATGAAAGGGATGAAGCTAAGGAAAGGCTCTTGGTGAGCTGAGCAAGTTTCAAGCAACTCTGCTGCTCTTTGTTTTTTCTTTTCATGCCAGGCCTTTGAATTGAATGGGCCGTAATTTACATTATAGAGAAGACTATAAGCAAGCACACATTTAAACAAATCACCCTTGCTTGTTTTGAGGGACTGTTTTAGGTCGTTCCAGGAGCGATGAAATGGGTCAAAGGCAATGTGTAGGCACATGCCCAATTTCCAGCACAAATAGTCGAGACCAGCTCTGTTGATCCCTCCTTGATCTGTGATGGAGGTGAGGATTGGTGTGGTTGCAATGCAAAAGTCTTTTGGCACTTGCAAATGCTTGGTACCAGTTCTGCTGTTGACAATCCACCACAGTCCATCCTCAAAGACCCTGCTTTCAAAGTCCCCTAGCCTTTTCCAGTGCACATCTTTCCCCAAAAAGAACTTTGACAGAGGCATGCCTATAGCCTGCAAGCTATGGGATACTGCTCTAATTTCTGCAAAGCCAGAGATTCTGGTCAATTTGTTTTGTGCACTCAAAGCTTGTATCTCTAGACACACCTCATTCTTCATAACTGGCTTTAGGTTCTGGATAGGCAGGTAGGCTGCCAGCCCTTCAGAGTCTTTGCCACCAGCCTGTGTTGAGAAGATGATGGAGACTAAGGTTTCAACATCATACCCACTAGGGTCCCAGTGTATGCTGATATGGTATGCTTCTTCATAAGCTTTCCTGAGTTTTTGTGCATAAATTGATGCACACAGAAATTGCTCTGCTCTGACAAGGTGGGCATTCTTTGGAACCAGGTCCCCATGTGATTCCATTGTGTTTCTTCTATGCTGCTTGATTTGTCTCATTTTCCTGAGGAGAACTAGCTTATTTACCCAGGGGATTCTTTTGCCTCTTCCTTGAGCTGTTTTAAGAAGAGGTAGCTGCTCCAAAGGTTTGCTGGACTGTGCCATTGCCAATGCATCCAAAACCCTTCCACACAGCCACAAGGTTTGTGGCCACAGCAACTGCCCAAACCACTTCCAACAATTTTTTACTGTAGGGTTGTTCTTACACCAAACTAGCAAAATCACCAAATCCCACAATGTGGGAACTGCTGCACTGCTGGTTATTTTTTCTGAACAAAAGGCATTCTTCATGAGCTGTGTCCATGCCCACATTGCAGCTGGGTGCTTTTGTAGCAATTGGTAAAGGCCACTCACAATGCCAGTCTTATCTACAGACAAAGTCTCAGACACATAGCCTTGCCCTTTCACATATGCCTGGCCTAGAAAGGACTCTGCGCAAGACAGGACTTTGACACCAACTTGCAGCAAACCAATGACAAGACACAATGCCTTTTGTTTGGCAGCTGGTGCTAGCTGCCTGCTGGAGGAAACTAGCAGGATCAAGAGAAGGAAGGCAGAACTATTCATACAATGTGCTTGGATGCCTGTTTTAGAGCCATCTCCATTGTACATGAGCTGTTTTTGGGAAATTGCTGCAGCAATGAGCTCACCAGTGTGGTGTTCTCTATTTCTCTTCAGAAACTGAGAGTCCTTCTTGGTCTTCATCCCAATAGCAGCAACAGCCCTTCCCCATTCCCACTCAACTACATCATCCTTAACATGTGCTGCAAGGACCTGGTCATCCTGTAGTTTTATTGCTGCTACCTTAACAGTCAATTCAGCATCATTTGTGGGTCTTATGACAGTTCTGAAGACTTCTTTTGCAGCTTGGGTTGGCACTGACTGGGCTTCTCTTGTCATGGCCACCTGACCATCTGTTTGTGGCTGTGCAGGAGCTTGGGTTGGCACTGTTTGGGCTCCTCCTGTCATGGCCACCTGACCATCTGTCTGTGGCTGTGCAGGTGTTGGCTGCACACACATGAGTTGGGTGTCTTCCAAATATCTGTGTACTTGGAACTGTGGCTCTGGGCTTTGGGCTGGCATTGGCTGTGGCTGGACATCTGGACTGCATGGAGCACTCTGAAATGGCATCCCACTTATTGAAACACAAGGGGCTGGCCAGCAAGCACCTGGGAGGGGACCTGTCATGTCACAAGCATTTGGCACTGACTGTTGGGTAGTACTTTGACTGGGTGGCATGAACTCATCTACAGACTGGCTGAATGCTTGCTCACATGGACCAAAGGCATTTGGTGACACATGGTGGACATTTGCACTGTTTGGAACATCAAAAGCACTTGGCACTGACTGTGGAGCACTGTAAATGGAAGGCATTGGCCAACCCAGGACTGGCTGACATGGCTCACAGACATTTGTGGCTGATGCAAGTGCATTACCTACCATGTCAAAAGCATGTGGCACTGCTGGTGGAAGACTTGGGCCCAATGGCATGGATTGACTTGCTGGATGGCATGGACCAAAGACATTTGGGATTGATGCATGTGCATTATCTACCATGTCAAAAGCATTTGGCACTGACTGTTGGGTACTGTGACTGGCTGGCATGAACCCATCTACAGACTGGCTGAATGCCTGCTCACATGGACCAAAGGCATTTGGTGCTGACACATGGTGGACATCTGCACTGTTTGGAACATCAAAAGCACTTGGCACTGACTGTGGGGCACTGTAAATGGAAGGCATTGTCCAACCAAGGGCTGGCTGACATGGCTCACAGGCATTTGGGTTTGATGCAAGTGCATTACCTAGCATGTCAAAAGCATGTGGCACTGCTGGTGGAAGCCTTGAGCCCAATGGCATGGGTTGACTTGCTGGATGGCATGGACCAAAGACATTTGGGAGTGATGCATGTGCATTACCTACCATGTCAAAAGCATGTGGCACTGACTGTTGGGTACTGTGACTGGCTGGCATGAACTCATCTACAGACTGGCTGAATGCTTGCTCACATGGACCAAAGGCATTTGGTGACACATGGTGGACATTTGCACTGTTTGGAACATCAAAAGCACTTGGCACTGACTGTGGAGCACTGTAAATGGAAGGCATTGGCCAACCCAGGACTGGCTGACATGGCTCACAGGCATTTGGGTTTGATGCAAGTGCATTACCTAGCATGTCAAAAGCATGTGGCACTGACTGTAGAGCACTGCAACTGGATGGCATGGAGCCATCTGGGAGTAGCTGACAAGGACCAATGGCATTTGGGACTGGTGGATTTGCACTACCTATCTCTGGAGGACTTGCACCTAATGGCATGGGCCAATCTAAGGCTGGATGGCATGGCTCTGGGGGTGGTGCATGTTGGACATGTGAATTACCTATCATGTCAAAAGCACTTGGCACTGACTGTGACACACTGCAACTGCATGGCATCAAGCCATCTAAGAGTGGCTGGCAAGGTCCAAAGGCATTTGGACCTGATGCACCTACCAAAGCATCAGGCTGCATTTGCCAGTGCGCATGGGGGACATATGTTTGGTGCCCCAAAGCCATTGGCACCTCCTCATCATCTATCTCCATGGCACCTGTTCAGATTGATACCCTGATACAATCTGCAATAGGTTGAGCATGCATTTGTGGCTACACACCAAATGCAAAAACATGTTCCTTGTAGACTCTGACATGATCATTTTCTCATGTACCTTGGTCTGTGTTCCACCCAGCTGAAAAGGGCACTCTGTGACACACACAACAACACATTCCACAATTGACACAGCAATTCATAATGCAGCCAAACCAAAACAATCCATGCTGCAGGCCAGAACACATCTGTTTCTTTTATTCTAGCACCCAAAGTCACAAACACTGTCTCAGTAGCAGCCCATTCCCCAAGGCTGCCTTGGATGCTTGGTGCAACCCTGACAAGACAACAGAGGGAATGTTTGCCATGACAGGTTTTGCCATGGTGCATTCTTGATGTACTTGGGCCAAATTGGCACAACTCTTTGCCCACCTGGAGTGGCTCTTTGCATGCAGGCCTACCCCCAAAGCAAACTTTGACAGGGTCAAACAGTTAGCATCCTTGCCTTTCACTGAGCCACTTGTTGGCCAGCTGGAGCAGCTTGAACAATTTCATCAAAGCCCTGCAGCATAAATTGGGTATACACCATGAGCTGAAAAGAACACACAGCCAGTCCCAAGAAAGTTCTGTCCAACAATAACCAGCTAGCACCAAGCCTCACCCACATGGTAGTGCTCCCACCATCCCACTAGCCTAGCACTTGTACAGGAGCATGTCTTCTTCTCATCCATCATTTGCTGTAAAGCAGCCAAACCAAGCTGCTGCTGGATAGCAACCCTGCACAGCCTGGGTTGTCATACACACATGACCATACCCCACCCCTAAATGCACACTAGCTGCCCAAAAGCACACACACATCCTATGCAAGCAGGCAACTTTTGGCAGCGAAGGCATGTTGAGCAGAGTGCACACAAAGTAGCAGCCAGTGGTGTGGTCTTGTGAGGTTGAAATTGTTTGTGAGGGCACCCAGCCATCATTAGATAGGTTTTTGCAAAGCACTTGCAGCCTATGGAATTGGCCTGCCTGTGGCCAAGCTGGTGGGACTGCCTTTCTGCAAGCATCAAATGCTTCAGCACTGAAAAGACTGGTGAATGCCACTTGGCTACAACACCAGCTGCCACAGGGTAGTGTGTTTGCACCCATTTCACAAGCCTCTTACAGGAAGCATGCCCTCCACTCTCTGCACCATAAAATTTGATCAACTTCTGCACATCTTGAAGACACTGTTCATCATGACCCCAAGAGTATGAGCTTACCAAAGACTTTGTCTCCAATGCTGTCAAACCAACACACCTGTGCCTCAGTTCCCAATCAGCATTCCATAAGGCCTTCTCTTCTCTGATCACTGCTCCTTCAGCCTCATCCCAATCAAGAATATCAGCCATCCTCAGAGGAGTGCAGTGATGGGCTGCAAAACACATGGACCCTGTAGACATGCCATACACATACCCACCCTAATTTGAGCTTAGTCTCTGTGTACTCAGTATGGCAAAAAGGGAAAGTTCACACAATCTGGTGCACCCAACACTTTCCACTGATGGGCCAGAAAGCAGGTGCAAAGACACAAATGCATGCAATCTACATGGTACATGTTTGAGTGCGAATCACCTCTCCCCAACACTGTTGCATAACTTGCAGCTGTTGTCACATTGCCACAATGCCTGCACCCCTTTTTTGTCTGAGGCAAACAGGAGGTTCAGGTGAATGCCAAATCCTGATATGGTGCTTTGCCCTCAGGGCATTTTGGAAGTAGGTAGCACAGAACTTGAACTTGAACCAATTGGTGCAGCCAAGGAGCATCTAATCAAAGCCATCCAAGAGGTGACTTTGCATCTCAGCTTGTAGCTGTCCATAGGAGGTAGGGACAGATGTTGGTACACCTGCTCCACCTTCCTTTCAGCTTGTGTCAAGTGACTGTCTCTATCCTTCTCATGTGTAGACTCAACTGCCACAGCTTCCACACTCACATATTCCTTCCAACCACTAGTGTAGGTCCAAACCCACACAGGCTCTCCCTCCTGCACTTCCCAGTGGCCTGAGCAACTGTTTGTTTCCTAAGAAAGAAGAGTGCCAGGACACACATGCATTGCTTTCCACACAATTGTAGAGGAACCCCCAAGCCTGACACCACAATCCCTTTCTGGTCAGGTCCATGATGGAAAGGCAGAGATCCAGTTCCTAGTGTTTCTTTTCTTTCCACCATGAAAAGTAAAAGCTCATGGTCAAAAGCTGCAATGTAGATCAGGAGTGCACATACAAATGTGAGCTGATCTTTTGTTGCCCAAGCTCTACCCCCATCATGCATAGTCCACAGTGCCCAGGTCCTCAGATCTACCCCAGTGCTGTCACTGTGAGCAACCCATCATCACATTTGCCTGCACAGAACCCCAGCATATAATATATCAGCTGGGTTTCCAGTTCACAGCCCACAATGTGGAAGCATCCCACACAGTAGTGCAAGTATTCATGCACCAGCTTGAGCATCATACAACCACAAAAGCTGTACATTGCCATATGGTGCATGAGTGTGTATACAAAGCTAGTCACATTGCCATATGCTTGTGTCTCACCTTACCAAAACACAGTAACCACTCTGCACTTTTCCCTGCCAGGCCCTCACAGGCTCACAGACATCTCATCCATAGAGGCCTCAATCCCATGCACTAGCCACTATTGCAGCTTTGGTGCATGGACCTTTATAGCCCCAAATAGTCCACCCCAAATAGCCCATTCATTAGGCAACATTAGCAAACATTAGAAAACATTAGCAAACATTAGGGAACATTAGCAAAAATTGGAAAACATTAGCAAACATTAGAAAACATTAGAAAACATTAGAACAAATTAAAAAACATTAAAAAAAATTAAAAAAAAATCTAAATCTGGCCAGAAAAATAAAAAATACCAATACTCTTAAAGGCATCATTACAAAACATTAAAAAAAATAAATTAAAAAAAATTCAAATCTGGCCAGAAAAATAAAAAAAACAAATACTACTTTAAAGGCATCCCTTGCCTTTCTTTATTTCCTTATTCCCTTATACTAATCTTATTCCCTTACTTACATACTTACTTACTTACTCATTGTATTTGGTCATGTTCCTTTCCCTTTTCCTTTGCCCCCTCCCCTTGGCATTTGTGGCTCATGTTTGATGACTAGTTTCAATTCCTGCCATTTGCATTCCTTCACTGTATCTTGTCAGTTTCATTTAATTCACTTGCTTGTTCATTCCATGTACTTATTAGTTGTTTCTACTTAACAAATGTCTCTTGTCATGGTCCTTCTCTTGCATTGTTAGATGCCTTTACATTCCTTGCCTGTATCTGATCATGTTCCTTCCCCTCTTGCTTTGCTCTCCCCTTATATTTACTGGTTACTGTATCTGTTCTTTTTTGTTGCCCCTGTTAATTTATTTGTTAGGTTCATTTTTTGATTGTTCATTGTATATTCTACTTTTCATATCTCTACCCTGCCCTCCCCTGGCATAGTTTTTCTCATGGCATTAGTGGTGGTCTTACTGCCTCTTGTCATGTTCATGTCCTTTTTTGCCTTTCCCCCTGCCTTGTCTTGTATTATTTCATTGCCTTGCCTTGCCTTAGCTTTAGACTGGTGTCCCCTTGCATTGCTTGTTCCATATCCTTGTTGGCTTTTGTTTTCTCTATTCACTTTAACTTGTCATTGTCATGTTCTGCCTTTTCCTTCTGATGCTTTCCCATGCACCCTTCTTTGTTCTTGCCTTGTATTGTTTGCTCAATTTCCTTTTTAGGTTTCTTTACAGTGCTTTACTGTATTTGGCCCTTATCAGTTGGTGCACATCTTTTTTTGTTGTTTGCCTTTACTTGCAGTTCCATTTCTTTCTTGTCTCTCTTATTTGGTGTCTTTTTGCAATCCAATTGTTATTTTTTGGTTTTTCCTTGTATTTGTTATTGTTATTGTATCCTGTCATGTTCTCTATCAAGCCTTTGCTTCTCTTGCAGTGGTTGTTCCATTTACTTTTTAGTGTCCTTACTTTGCTGCATCTTGTCATGGCCCCTTCTGACTTGTTCCTTCTCCTTTCCCTTGCCCTGTGACTCTTTTTATTTGTAATCCTTGTCCTTCCCCTTGTGTTGTATATGTGCCTTTTCTTTTGCAACCACTTTTTTCATTTCACCCCCTGGCCCAATTTATATTCCACATGTTTTCTTGTCTTTTGGCTTTCTTCTTTCTCTATGCATTGTTTGTTCCATGTCCTTGTTAGCTTTCTCTACTGTATTGTCTCTTGCTATGGTCCTTCTCTGACTTTTCCTTCCATTGCCTGTTTCATGTTTCCTTGCTTTGCCATGTGTTTCCCTTGTATTGTTTGCTCCATTTCCTTGTTAGCTTTTGATTTCTGTACTGCACCTTGTCAAGGCAATTTTCTTGCTGTACTGCACCCTTCCTCTCTTGGTATGTCTTTTCCTTGTCCTCCCCTTCTACTATTGTTTGCTTCTACTATTGGTTGATTTCTTTACATTCCTTTACTGTACCTGGTTATGTTCCTCTTATTGTTTCTTTCCATTCCTGTTCCTTGTCCATGTCTTGTTTCCTGTGCCATTGCTGCCAGGCAACCTTTGCTTCATAAGGCACCCAATGATAATGAGCTCATTGGATGGTATCACCCAAAGCCTCATATGAATCTGGGCAGTGGACACAGCCACAGGCAGCTGCTTGCCTAGTTCTAGGTCTTGCATATCACTTGCCCACAAGGCACAGTTGTGTGCACCATATTTGACAGACTCACCTTACTAACCCCACCACCTTGCAACCACAGTGGCAGTAGGATTTCATGGCAGAAGCCTTCCCAAATAGTGGCCTCAGGCACTGGCCACCCATTCATTGCAATTGTAGTGGGTTTGCTGTTTGTCTTCTATGGATAGGGGACTTCTGGGCACATACCACAATGTTGAATGCACAGCTCATTCAGTTAGATTCTTGCTTCCCTGGGACTGGTTTCAAAACAAAGAGGTGGAGACAGCATTTTCTTGCAGCCATGCGGCTGCAAAAAGCCAACAGTGATGCCATTTTCCCCTGGCTCTGCTGGCTGCCACCTTGCTATGCACCTGCTGGTGCTTATGCCTGGCCCTGGTTGCCACCCTGCCCTGCACCTGCTGATGCTTCTGCCTGGCCACCCTGGTTGCCACCCTGCCCTGCACCTGCTGATGCTTCTGCCTGGTCATCATGGTTGCCACCCTGCTGTGCACCTGCTGATGCTTCTGCCTGGTCATCATGGTTGCCACCCTGCTGTGCACCTGCTGATGCTTCTGCCTGGCCACCCTGGTTGCCACCCTGCCCTGCACCTGCTGATGCTTCTGCCTGGTCAT
>JAOBYK010598779.1:0-11376 GCA_025434845.1 Phenganax subtilis | reverse complement strand
TCTCGGCACAAGCAAGCCGAGATCTCGGTGAAGTGGGATAGAAATTTTCCATATGAACATATATATCCCGGTGAGACAGGATAAAAACCGGGATAAAAACCGGAATGAAATGGCTCATATGAACAGGCCCTTAGATGTTTCGGTTTTACAAAGGTTTAGCTTTATTCCCACTAGTCACGGTGCATGTTGTCACTTAATAGTTAAACAAATGTCAGTAAATGCCAACTTCGTTTCAACTGATTAAAACGCAAAGCGCGCCCTATCATGTACTTATTTATCGAATATTGCTCAGTCTAACGCCAGACAATTTTATTCGTTAAGGGGGAACCCTTGGCTCTCGACACTAAAAGTTAACTAAACCATATGACAAGCTGTCTTGTTGACTGTGCCAAATTCTTTTGCTCCTCAGGGTGAGACTCTTAATTAGTTGTCACCGTCTAAAGCTGTCATGTGGAAGCCACACTATGATACCAGCAACCGAGGCTATTATTGGCATACCTAATGAATCTGGAGAATGGAGTGGAATATCAACAAAACCAGAATATTCTTCACAATACGAACATTGCTCCCCATTTTTTCTTTCTCTGAGCTTCTTTTGAAGCTTTGCCAGTCGCTTATCAAATCTTTCATCACCTTTCTCTCGACTCGCACTGTCAGTTCGTCTGCATTTACATAAATTGCTTTTAAAACCTTGATCAAACTTTGTTAACTCATCTTCAGACAATTCGACGTAGGAATCTTTTCCTTTGTCAAACTTAAGCAGTGTTATTGTTGAGTTTGTAGCACTTTCGTACAGCCTAATTTTCAGTGGTTGCTGTCCATCAATGATGCGAAGACAAAGTTCTTGTCCCGTCGAGCTGGCTCCAATTGTATAGGTTTTAAGCGCTTGCTTCTGTTCATCCATCAGGACTGATTAGTAGGATAGCTATATGCATAACCCTTATCTAGAAAAAGATTTCATTTCAGCATCGGTTAAAGAGAAAAAGTGTTTTATGATAGTATTACTATAAATATCAAAGAACGCTGCATCAAGTGCGCGAAAGTCAATTCCGGGGAATTTTTAAATACGAATAAGGTAATTATACACATATTTTAGGTGATTTTCATGGATTGACGATTGAACACATGGGCACCTAAACTTTATCACAACTATGTTGCACGTGTCACGTAGACAATTTATACCACAGATTCTGTGAAATTCATTGTTGTTGACGATAGCAAGGCCAATTAAAAACACTTATAAGAAAACATGCAGTTCAAAGTTGTGGTATAGATGGTCCTTCGAGCTGGTTGACTGGAATTCTTGAAGTCTTTTGCGATTGAAACACGAGAACTAAAATAGAAATACTAGTGCCTCATTGAGCCTTTCTGAGGTTTAAAACTTTTGAAGTACTGTCTATTGAGCCTCGCGTGAAGCTTAACTATGAATAAAGAAACATTAAGAATGAAAAAGCTGAGAGATGGTGACAAGAGCATCCCCTTGTCTTTTAAGACGGTAGACGAATCGCTATATTAACAAGAGCTTGGCTGAATAATTCCCCGAAGCTAAACCACTTACAGAGATGCACAGAATAGACTGAAGTTTGAAATCTCTTGATGAAAAAATTATTGATGTTATTGGAGAACCAGATATCAAAAAACACATAGACGAGGGCACTATTTGCAGAGACAATCTAAAACTGGCTCTACCAAGTACTGTGAAAGTGTTGGAGAGTACCCTGGCCTGCTGTGGTATTGGATCTTTCAAGTCAGTTGAATGAAGCCCCTTCAGCAAATACTAATAGGACAAGTACCACCCCTCGTCAATTATTGCAACCTAAAAGTGGCTTTTGCAGAGTAATAGAAATATTTCCCAACCCATGAGCCCTCAGGTCTACATCTGCAATGGATCAGTCAAATTCAATCACACCTGGCCAGGACATCTTCAAAAAAGTTATAACCTTCCTCTGCCTTCCTCCTCCTTCCGATTGGTTGGCTGGATATGTGCACGAACATGTTGTTGAAAATGAACTGTACAACTGTGCAGAGCTGTGATACCACTGCTCGTCGTGATATTTTGCAAAAAAACAGGAAGATGTTTTATACGTCTTCACAAAGATCACATTAGTAAAGATTGGAAGTCAACAGCCGAGTGTCACGCTTCTGGAGGAGGAAAATAAATCCGCTGAAGAACAAAAAAGAAATTAACAAGAGAAGAACACTCCTAATCAAAAGACAAAAAACGGTGACTCAAAAATGTGTTACATAAACACCTAAACTTTGCTTCTCCTATACAAACAGCGAGAACAGCAGTTTAGCTACAACCCTGCAAATCCAAACGGTGTTAAGGTGCAAGTTCAGTTGATACTTAGATGGTGAAAGTGAAAGTTCATACTAGTCAAAGAAATTGAATAGCACTTGTGGGTTAGATTTGAAAATCAAAACCTATAAGCAAAAGAGCAAGTAATAAATGCAGTTTAATCTCGGCAGCAAGTCTGCTATTGACCCAATCTTGAAGTATTAGCAGTTGTTGTTCCGCTCATTTGCCATCTATTAAAGAATCAGTCAGTTCAGAACACAAGCAAAGCTTATTCTAATTTGGCAAATGTCCCCCTACCCACTTACTCTTCTGGTCAGTATTAAGCAGAAGCTGACATACTCATTGGATCGGATTGCCACCGAAAGGTCATAGCTGGAAGGACAGAGGCCGCACTGAGGTAAACGTCCTACCACCACTCAGACAAAATTTGACTGGTTTTGTCTGGACCAGTCGGAGAAATAGTTCTATAAGAAACCAACTGCGACAATCTTAAGATTTATAATTTATAATAAGCCTTTGAAGAGGTCAGTGCTAACAAGGATCTTCATGAAATCAAGTTTTGGAACTTGCACACTCTAGAAGTCTAGCTTCATTGTGTCCATGAAAATCCACTATCTCCACTGTGATGCAGGTGGCAGGCGGGGCTATAAATTTGGATAAACGTGTTTTTATACTCATAAATTCTTTTAGAACCTATGACGAGGTGACTATCTACAATTTGCATGTAGTACTTTAAAGAAACAATGGGTACTTATATTATAAAGGTATGAATTTGGATACCATAGAGGTATGAATTTATTTCTTACACGGCTTAAACCACATTCGGAAAATTGTGGCCCAGACGAGATTTAAACTAGCACCTTCGGGATACTAGTCCATCCACTCTACCCGATAAGCTACTGAGCCTTCGGGGATTGGAGCAGAGTCAAATCTCAATTATACATGCACAACAAAGCATCGCAACGATGTATAACACGGGTCATCACTGATGTAACGCCTAAGCCTAGCCAAAGCCTAGAATTATTGAGAGGAGTTCAGCTTTTAAGGACTTTACAAAGACGTTTCACATTAGAGTAGTGTGTAAGTACTTAGCTACTGAGCAACTTTGCCACTCGAGGTGATGTTGTCAATTTGCTGAATAGAGAACTTAGTAACAATAGGGCGTTGCACAATATGGAGTCTATAGAGTTTAGTAAAATGTAGAAATTTGATGGGGTCAATATGTACAACTACACAATGCTTATCTTGGAACCGAATGAAAAAGAGTAGCAAACAATATAGATGTGTTGAGGCTGGCATCAACAAATGTTGAGGACATTTCCTCCAGACATGATAACTTTGTGAGTTTGGGTAGTGGTGTGTTGTTGATGAGGGGTAGATCACTACGTAAATACTATTAACCAGTTCATCATTCTCATCTTCTAATGACTCTATACTAGTTATTTGCTCTGAAGAATTATATTCTTGAAACTCTCTATTGTGTCAGAAGTTGTATCAAATTCTATAATACTTGTCGATTCTATACTATACAATTTCATACGTTTGTACTATAAGTACACATTTTTTTCTCTTTAAAGTACTGCATGCAACTCTTTAGAAAGTCTCCTCTTTATGGTTTCTGAAAAAATTTGAGGGTGTAAAAACATGTCCATCGAAATTAATAGCCCCACCAGCCACCCACCAGTAAACCACCATGCATTCGCCAGCCCCTTACTATGTGCTGGCAATCATCTGCAGGCAATCCGCCATCCATCCACAAGCCATCTGCTGGCTATTCGTCCCAACCAACCCAAACCCCATTAGGTTTTGGGCACTTTATACAAGTTATTTTTGTTCTGGAACCAACGACCACTTTTGAGGTGGAGTAGTCTGCATGTGTTATATGAGAATAAGGAGTTTAGGAGCAAAAGTAGGATTTGAGACCTGGACAGTGACCTGGAGATCTGGGGGCATGAAAGCAACTTTGTTCCAGATCCCCCATTTCCTACATGACTATAAGCTAAAATTTGCCTCACAGATAGAGGATTCAGTCTAAGAAAGGTGCAAACAAATTCTGAAAAGCTACAAGACAAGATTTATCAAATTTAGAAGCCTTTCTCAGCTACAAATGTATGATCACTGGATGAAGATGATGAGCACTACTGTCAAGTAGTGAAAGAGAAGACATCCTACAAATGACAAATATCATAAAAACCCCATGCTTAGCAAGTGAAAGTGAACAGAAAATTCTTGGAACCCAGCCAGATTCCAAAGAAGATAATCTGATTGATGGTACCAGGTTGTGGCCGCATTAAAAAAGAAGTAACCCTAACAAAAAGAAATATAATCAGTGTTTCTCTCAAAGTTTATGATAATATGGGATGTATTTTTCCAATGACAATTTAAATAAATTAGCTATTGTTTTAAAAACTCTCTGAAGCTAAAGGTGGTCAACTCAAGGTCAAGCCTCACAGAAGGCACACAAAGCAGTTTAATACCTCAGAATTACAAAGAATGCCTTGTTTGTAATTTAGAAAGACACAGTGGCACCCCTAACCAAACACACCATTCAAAGATTGAATTGCTGTTTGCGATTTCCTTGCAAGGCCGATGAATGCCACTAAGACAAAGGTGGCCCTGAAGTCTGTAAATTAAGTTTCATGAATCAAGTGTTCGACCAATTCTAAAGTTGCCTTCCACCAGATTATCCAGTAATCAAACGAGTTAAAGCAGTTTCTGCAAAATGTGTAGAAAAAATCAGATGGCTTGTCCCTTCAGAATGTTTACAACCTCACAAAATATTGTATCATGGGGTATTTACCCCATCAACAACAACTGATCGATTGGCGGTGATATGGTCCAGATTGCTTGGCTAAGTCAGGAAGTCCTGTCGAAGGCAATACTAATGTTGATGTTTCACTAAATGGCTGTCAGAATGAGATCGAGATAAAGGATCAAGTAAAGTGGAATCTGTCATGCTAGAGTTTGCCAACATGATTAATTCAATATTCAAGACAGATACACTTGTGCCAAATATAAAGAAGTAGTATGAATTTAAGGATTCTGAGACAGATATTCCCTATCCGAGACCACAAATCACCATTTCAGCCACTTTTAGAACCGAAACACATCTGGACAAACAAAAATTGATTTATTAATTTTATTATTAAATAATAAATAGGTACCGAATTCTGAGACAAACCTGTCACTCATGCACAACGAAATAATTAAACGTTTCTTGTTGGATTCTGGATTAAAAATAAAATAAATGAACTCTTCAGAACAATCAATATTATGCGAACAACTTTTAAAACTTTCTGCATCAAAAGATCTAATTAGATCTGACGGAAGACCTAACTCACAAATTTACATCATAAAAGCAAGTTATGAAACGTGTGAACAAATATATAAAGACTACCAAAGAAAACAATTATCAGAAACAAATGAAATGTTGACAGATACGGTTGTTGGAAAATTTTCTGAACTAATGCAATATCTTGAACTTGTAGATAGTTCAACAGAATTAGGAATCGAACTTATAGAATCAAAACCGTTTCGTCAAGACATAAAATTAATTATGGAGTATGTTACTCCTTATATTCCTCTAATTGGAGTTCTTTCTGGAGGGCTTATTGTAGGAAAACATGTAATCAATAAGAAAATGAGTAGAGAGCAAGTCCAAACAAGTTCAAACACACCCGACAACGTCGCAACTTAAAAAGTTATTAAATAAATAAGATGAATAAGGTTACAAGTAACATAATTAAGGAGAATTTAGGACTAATAGATGACATCTCCTCTAAATCAAAACATTTTAAACCACCTGAGATTAAAAACTCGTCTATAGAACCGTTTAATATGATGATCGTTGGATTTACTAACTGTGGTAAAACGTATTACTTACTCAAGTTGATTGAAGAGGAATATCTGAGACATTTTGACTACATTTTTTTAATTTGTCCTACGTACGAGTATAATAGAACATATCATAATTGGAAGTATGAAAAAGACGAAAAATTTATAGTTATATGTTGTGAACACGATGAAGTTGAAGAACACCTAAAATATATTGTAGGATTTGTCAAGGGAGCAAGTTCATTAATTATTCTAGATGATTGCGCTTCTGGAGGTTTTGCTAAGAAAAGAACATCTGAACTTGTAAAATTAGCATTTGGAGGAAGACATCTTGGAATTAGCACGATTGTGATTATGCAACAATTTACGGCGATTGCCAAACCTTTTGAGACAACATTTCTAGACTTGTTGTATTTTTTAATCCAGACGGTAATGATATGAATGCGATCTTAAAAAAATATTTATGGAATGTTTCTGCGAGGGAGAAAGACAATATTTTAAACTGGTTAAATAGTGTTACATATGGAAGGTTAGATATATCATTAAGACCGCCTATGAGTTATACATTAGAGTGTTAAATTTAAAAAGTAACGTTGGAAAACTACCAGCTTGACACTTTTCTTAAGCAAATAAAATTCCTCTGACCTTTAGCAACTCAATGTTGTTCAAAGAGATTTTTTAGTTGTTAAAGCCCACAGGAATTTTTTGAGCAAATATTTGTAAAACGTCTGGTTTATGTTTATCTTAATATTGAAATTCGATCTTATAAGCATCTCCATGAATAGTTAATTTTACATTTCGATCATAAGCTTGTTTAATACTCCCGGGATTTATATCAAAGAATTTACTAGCTTTACTAATGCTTGGAAAAGACTCGATCCAACCAGAATCCAAATGAATCAATCTCACAGGGCGAGGTACTCTCATAGCTTCTCTACAAAACGTTTCATACTTATTATTCTTAGGAAGTCTGCCAATTTTGAGTGCGTCACAAATTTGATCTTTGTTCATTCTTGAATAACCTTTTATTTCAAGACACCTAGCTTTTTGTTTTAGTTCTCTTAGACTTAGACCTGACATTATTTATTTAATGTTAAATTATAAAAGAAACTAATTTACCTAGTGTCCTGCTTTTTATAGACTAACATTCTTAAAAAAAAGTTATAAAATAAAAGAAGCAATGAACTCTTTAACAACAAAACAATTTACAAATAAAAAACTAGGTTTAACTATAAACACATATTTGGACAATAATCAAATTATTTGGTTTAAAACAAAAGACGTTGCTACAATTTTAGGTTATGCTAATACAAAAAATGCTATTTTTAAACATGTAAACAAAAAGTATAAAACAGAGGAAAAGAAATTGTTACCAAAGGGGCCCCAAATCGCGCCCCCGTTTGGAATGCACAACCTAATACAATTTGGATCACAGAACCCGGAGTTTATGCATTGATTTTTAAAAGTAAGTTACCCATTGCAGAACAATTTCAAGATTGGGTGTTTTCAAAAGTGCTTCCGAGTATAAGAAAATTTAGAATTCGTCGATTATTTTACACCGAGAATAAAAAAGTATTTATGATTCAAGATGAGTTTAGTTTACATGCACTCGTCATTTATTTTCTTAGAAATTATTGCACCAATGCCTTATTTTCTTCAGTATTAGGAGAATTTCAAGAAACTAAAGCAAAAAGAATAATAGGTAACATGAAAGGTTACACAAAAGGTGAACCAGATATAGAAATAAAGAACTTTCATAAGAGGTATAATGGTTTTTGTATAGAATTTAAAACACCTAAAGGAACTGGAATACTCTCAGAAGCACAACAAAACAGATTAAAACACTATAAAGACAACAATTATCTAACTTTAGTGTCTAACAACTATGAAGAAATTATTTTAAAAATTATCGAGTATTTTAGAGATGTGAGACTGCCGTGTGATTATTGCAGTAGAAGATTCAAGTCTGATGAATCTAGAAACAAACACTACAAATTTTTCATAAGATTAGTAGTAGACATTTTCAAGGACTTTATTTTTGAAGTTAACCAGACCATCACTTATGACAAATATTTTACACATCACGTTTGCTGACGTTGCTTTTTTAACGATCTCTAATAGAATTCCATTTTGAGTGTTGACTAGTTTTTTACCAGATCCAATAACATTTTTGTCTTCTATAGTTCTAAGATCAATCACAAGAGCAAACTTATCTTTAAAGAATTTACTAATTAACATTTCGGAGGTGTTTTGGTCTTTATTGAATACTCTTTTTGCTTCGTGGTACAAGTCTTCTTTTTTAATGCCTTAACTATAAACACAATTAGGAACACCTTCGATAGTCACTTTGACAGATTCAATATTAGGATACACGTATTCTTCACTATCAGCGATAGTTTTATTTCTAAATAACATCACAACAGCAGCCATACTTTTTCTTGGAAGATTGATAGTTTCATTTACCAAAGTACTTGCTTTATCCCATTCTACAGTCTTCATTAAAGTAGCATGTTCAAAACTTAAACTTCTTCCTACGTAATATCCTGTTATGGCCTGGCTTGATAAAGTTTCATTTTCAATCGTTTCATATTCCAACTCGATATTCTCCAAACTATAACCTTCAACACTTTCACTAGATTGAGCTTTCATAATACTTGAAGCGGTTGGGAGAGTAATCTTCAATTGAAAATTATGCCCCATGGAGTAAGGAGAATATAGCCCATGATCACTAATAATTTTATCTAATTTAATCTTTTATTTTGTTCCATGAATTGAAGCCATTAAAGCATCCGACACTTTTTGAGTTGTACCTGTTTTTGCACCATCATCAGAACCGGAAATTATCTTCCTTGTGTTTTCATTTGCAATTCCAAAATCTATACGATCAAATCTAACACGCTCAGGTAACCAAAGGTCTTTGTAAACTTCAAGTTCACTATAACCATTATTATCATATACATTTTCACCTCCTACACTTACAGCTAGTTTCTCAATAAGTAGTTTTCCTAGATTATTTAAAAACCAAGACTTTTCATTTTTATTTTTAAAGTTGAATTTGAGGTTCAAACTGTCAGGAACCAAACAAGTGTCATATTTTAACTTTGGAATGTCAACGTAGAGTTCTTCTCCAGGATTCGCTTTATTCGGATTAAAAGTAATTGTATGTTTAGTTCTAACACTTTTGATATCACTCATTTTAAGTTTTCTAAAACCTGGTATTAAAGTCTCGATGCTACTCATTTATTTATTAACTTTTTTTTTTTTAGTTTTGTTTTTGTACATATCATAGACGAACCAAGTTAGCGCTAAAGCTAATATCCATAAATTATTCGCTAAGAAACTTAATCCTTTGGCGCCCCATTTTAAAGCTGTAGTAACTAAATTTAAAATTGTACTTCCAATAGGCCCAAGTTCTTTAAATATCTTAGCTAACGTCTTTGCAAAAGCACTTGTTGCTTGAGCCCCTTTTTGAATAACAGTTCTACCGCCAATGATAATTGAAGTGATTATTCCGCCTATTGCTATAGCAACACCGCTTAAAGCAACTAAATTCTCTTTCGCCCATTTTTTGAATTTCTTAAGTCGCTCAAGATCCAAGATTTGATTATTTCTAGTTTCTTCATTACTTCTTTGACTTATGGTTCTCTTTACGGCTTCTCTTAGGCCTAAAACTCTTTCTTCTAATTCAATGTATTCTCCCGGAGTATCTGCAGCGTCTCTTTGATTTATAGTTTCATTAAATAATTTTTGAAAATGATTGGCTTGTTTTTGTAGAGCTCAATCGTCGCCAAGATGACCAGAAGTGTTTTCAGCAGGATTTAGGACACCTCGGAGTTCTCTATTTTCTTGAGGACTCAATCCAGTAATATAAGACATATCTGCGGTTGTGTCTGCAAAACTATAATTGTCCCAATCAAAATCTTCAGGATTCTGTTCATTAACCAAGGAGTCTATTTCTTCTTTGAATTGTTTTATTGCTTCTTGAATATATTTTGACTTTACTTTATCATTATACACAAGAATATTTTTATTTCTTTTTAACACAACTTGGGGTTTTCCCCTCTCATTATTCTCGAGTAGAGGTCTATAAGTTATATTATTTTTCTCAGTTGTACCAATATGAAGTCTAAACCGGATTTCTCTTGATGTGTTTTTAAATCTAAAATCCGGATTCGTTAATCTTATAAAATTTTCAACTGCTACATAAGCTTGATTTTCTGGTCTATTGATATTTTCCAAATCTTCAAAATTAGGAATGTTAAATGACGTTTCTTGTGTGACGTCATTGTTAATAACTGAGTCTTCATCTTCTGAAACCTCAGGAAGTAGAGGTTTATTTTCCAAGTCTAAATCATTCAATTCATTATTTTCCATTTATTTATAGACTTTGTATATCAGATTTTTTAACCCAAGAGTTGTGTTTATTATCATAGCCTTGCCATTTAACAAAAGCCATGTCTCCACGAATCTTGAGAACTTTCTCAACTCTGTAAATGTCATCTTGTTTATCAACAAGACTCAGTTCTTCTTCATAAAATTTACCCAAGATAGGTTCACCTTCGATGTCTTCAATTTCGTAAGTAGTAGGATCGCCTCTGAATACTTTGGAGACCCTAAATATTTCCTCTGTAAAGTTAGCTTCATATCCTTTCTCAAAGATAGTCTTATAAGTAATATGAGGAGAGCAAGTCAAGATACAAACGTAGTTTTAAATATGGTAATTAGCCCGGGAGTTGTCTCAATTCCCTCAAGTATGATTATATTAGATAATCCAATAGAAGGATTTAATAATACTTTAACAATCGCCACATCGTCTATGAGATTTGGTAAAAACGAAAATCTTAACAAAGTTGTTATGCAGACAAAACCGAGCATTACACAGACAAAACCAAGTATTACGCAGACAAAACCAAGTATTACGCAGACAAAACCAAGTATTGTGCAACCAAAACCAAGTCATATAACCACTGCAGGTGTAATGTTAATACTTGGAATACTTGTTTCAAAATATATCCTTTAAATAAATTACTTTGAATTATGGTTATACGCATGATGAAAATCAACCATGCACAAAAACATATTTGTTTAACTTTCATTATCCTGGATTAGCAAAAAACAAAACATTAGATCCTTTTATAAAAATAGCTAGTTATGATTATCCAATTACTTCAATTTATCACCCAGATTTAAATGAAAAAACAAAATTAACTTTGTTGTATCATATATTTAATAATGATAATCCT
>JAOBYK010598668.1:0-11378 GCA_025434845.1 Phenganax subtilis | reverse complement strand
CAAATGATCTTTCTTCACCATCTCTGGACATTTTCAAATTCTCTTCCTAAGCTATGTAACAACGTTTTTACTAATGTCGCGGCTGTACGCTAATTCACGCCAGACAGGAGATTAGTCGCTGAACAACGTTCTTCAGGATTAAATACGCGTAGATTATCTCTATTTATTATCAATTTGAACTACGGTAAAAACGTTGTTATGGCTCCGTTATAAACAAAAGTGATGGTTTTCGTTTTCTCATTTTAGACCTACCTATATACTAAAGTACTGGATCAAATTTACATAAAAAATATATGCGGCAGCTCATGCGGCACTAACACTTGTATAGATAAAGTTAAGGATCATTGTCATTTTACGGGAAAATACAGAGGAGCAGCTCATAATAAGTGTAATCTTAAAATGAGAAAATCAAGATTTATCCCAGTCATTTTTCACAATTTAGAAGGATATGATTCCCATCTTTTTATAAAATCTTTAAGTGCTACTCCAGGAATGATTTCTTGTATCCCAAAAAATGAAGAAAAATATATAAGTTTTACGAAATATGTTCCTGTAGATAAAAAACGATCCGGAAAAAAAATTAACATGTCATTAAGATTTATAAACTCTTTTAAATTTATGCCATCAAGCCTCAGTACCTTAGTAAAAAACTTAGAAGATCAAGAATTAAAAATATTATCAAGATTTTTTCCAAAACATAAAGAATTATTATCTAGAAAAGGAGTTTATCCTTATGACTACGTGGATTCTTTTGAAAAACTTCAAGAAACAAGTTTTTCTCTTAAGGAAGAATTTTATTCAAAATTAAACGAGAAGCCTATTTCTGATGAAGATTATTCCTTTGCAAGAAAAATCTGGGAAACCTTTGACATGAAAACCTTAAAAGATTATCACGATCTCTACTTAAAAACAGATGTAATCGTACTTGCAGATGTTTTTGAGAAATTTAGACAACTTTGCTTAAAAATTTATGATCTAGATCCCTTATGGTATTATACGGTTCCAGGATTTGCCTGGGATGCAGCCTTAAAAACTACGAACGTATGCTTAGAACTTCTTTCTAAAAAAGATATGTACTTAATGATAGAGAAAGGTATTCGAGGAGGAGTCTCCATGATAACAAAACGATATATCAAAGCTAATAATAAATATCTCCATGATTATGATCCATCAAAGCCTAGTATTTTTGTTCCTTACTTAGATGCAAATAACTTATATGGATGGGCAATGATAAGAAAATTACCTACACACGACTTTAAGTGGATGAGTAAAAAAGAAATAAAAAATTGGAAAAAAGCACCCTTTGGATCTTCTAAGGGATGTATCTTAGAAGTAGATCTAGATTATCCAAAAGAATTACATGATCTCCATAACGATCTTCCTCTTGCTCCTGAAAAAATAAACATTCACTTAGACGAGAATATCTCTACCGAAAAATTAGTTCCCAATCTATATTCTAAAAAGAACTACGTAGTACATTATGAGATATTAAAAGAATATTTAAGAATGGGTTTAGTTTTAAAGAAAATTCATAAAGGTATTCGTTTTGAGGAATCAGAATGGTTAAAACCTTATATTGATAAAAACACAAACTTAAGAACTCTTGCTAAGAACAAGTTTGAGAAAGATTTTTTTAAGTTAATGAACAATTCTGTTTTTGGAAAAACGATGGAAAATATTCGAAATAGAGTAGATATAGAATTAGTGAATAATGAAAAAAGAATAGAAAAATTAGTGAATAAGCCTTGTTTTAAGTCTTTTACGATATTTGATAAGAACCTTGTGGATGTTCATAAATATAAAACAAAACTAGTCTTAAATAAGCCTATATCCGTGGGTATGAGTATCTTAGATATTTCTAAAAGTCGTATGTATGATTTCCATTATAATTATATAAAAAAGAAGTATGGAGATAAAGCTAAATTAGGTTTTACGGATACGGACTCTCTTCTTTACGAAATAGAAACCGAAGATTTTTACAAAGACATCTCCCCAGACCAGAGGGAATATTTTGATACTTCCGAGATAATAACTAACAATCCATATATTACTAAAGGTTTAAATAAAAAAGTTCCAGGTGTTATTAAAGACGAATGTGGTGGCACGCAAATTATCGAGTTTATAGGACTACGACCAAAATTATATGCTTATCAAAAGGAGGATTTTAAGGAAATATGTAAGTGCAAGGGGTTAAGGAAATATGTTATCGAAAAGTATTTAAGATTAGAACATTATAAGAAATGTTTAAATAGCGATCTTCCTATGACTAAAAAAATGAATCTCATAAGAAATAGAAAACATGAACTCTTTTCTGAGACCATAGATAAGATAGCTTTAAGTACAGAGGATGATAAAAGGATTATATTAGAAGATAAGAAAAATACCTTAGCTTATGGACATTACAAGGCGAAAGAATTAAAAATAGAATAAGTAAAATGAGCATTAGATTGTTCATTTATAAGATTTTTTCTTAAAATAAAAGGATTATTTCTCAAAATAACGATGATCGTATTATGATAGACTTTTGTAGAAATAATAATGGAGAAATATATATAACTCACTTAACAGAATCTCAACTATTGAATAGTCGTTATTATAATTATCTTTCTATACCTTTGAAGAAAGAAATAGATGAAATTAGTACTCCTATTTCTATAACAGATCCTAAAGACATTTTAATACTAGTTTTAATAGTATTAAAATGTCTTTAGTCTTCTAATCTAGGTTCTGGCATCCATTCTAAACGTACGGTGTTTAAAGCTTTTTTAAGCGTTTCTAAGTTCTTGTTCGTGGTATTCATGTCTTTATTTGCATCACTTAGTTCCTGGTGTAACCGAGCTTCTTTGTTTTTTCTTGCTACTTCTTTCTCGTACCAAACTTCTTTATCTCTTGCAAGTTTTTCCATGGCTAGGTTATGTCGATTCATTTCATCTTTATAATTATTATGGTTTAGCTTAGAAAATAAAAACCCTGCTCCAGCAAACGCAAACGCATTAAATAATCCTCCTGCTACCATAGAAGCCATTTATTTAAAGGAGAATCAAGGATTTTCCGCTCACTTAGTTATTTTTTCTGGGATTATTTTTTTATCTTCTAAATATTTTACCAAGACGGATCCTAACATGACAGCTCCAGCGAGTTTTAAAGTACCTTGAATACTTTGAGGTGTCGATAGATTTTCTCTGAAAACTTTCTTACTTACCATAGAAACACCTACAGCAGATAGTGTTAAAAGTCCTGCATCATAAAGTTGATTCATGTAATCTTTCTTGGTTTGTTCGTTCATTTATTATATATAAGAAAAAAATATGTATGTTTTTTATTTCTTGACGACACCTTTAAACACGAACCTGTCTAGATCGACATGAGGGTATTTTTTTAAAAATCTTTTCTTGGCTTCTGACTTTTTCCAAGTCTTTACCAGCTGCATCGCTTTATCATAATATTTCTCCCCATAGTGTTTCTTAAACTGTGGATAGAGTTGAGGGTATAAAATATCCGTTTGTATTTCCATTTATTTATATATAAATAAATGAACAAGTTAACGGTGTTTATAGAAAATAATAGTAAAGAAATCTTTTTAGATAGAAATATAAAAATAAATAAATTATTCGTAAAAACGGCTTATATTTATTGGGACTTTAAAAATATCAAAGATAAATATAAAAACATAAAGGTAGGAAATAAAGACGTCGTTTTAGAAGAAGGTTATTATACTTTTGAAGATATAAAAACAGCGTTAGGTTCAGAAAATATAAAGTTTTCTACAACGAAGGATCATCACGTCAATATTTTTCATGCTACAGAAAACTTATCTTTATGTCATTTTGGAACATTGTTAGGATTTTCTTTAAATAAAAAAATAAATAAAAACAGCTGGACCAAAAGTGAGTCTCCAGCTGATATCCATCTGGGTTTAAAATATATAACCGTGCATTGTGATATAACAGATCGTACTAAAAATTTTGATCCAGAAGGTAAGTTAAGTTCTTCTATAGTGACTTTGCCTATGACGACAGAACAAAAATTATCTGGATCTATTACACGTTATAATGATATAGAAAGTTCTATTCACGTAAGAGAAGGTATTTTTAATAAAGTATCTTTTTGGACGAGTTCTAATATAAACTAAGCCATGGGTTCGATATTAATGGAAATTTACTTTAAATAAATGACAGAAGAAAATCGCACGACGGCTTTTAAAAACGAGCAAGAATTAAGAAATCTTTATTATGATCCAAAAACAGGTTATAAAGGTGCAGAAGCTCTTTATAGAAAAGCTTTAGAAAACGACCTTCTTATCACTAGAAAACAAATAAGAGCTTGGTTGAAAACGCAAGATACTTATTCTAGATATAAAAAAATTAACAAATCTTATAAAACGCAAAAAACGTTTGTTAAAAATTTAGGGGAGCAGTTACAATCGGACCTCGTCGATATGAGTAAATTACGTTATAAATATAATGGTTATCATTGGATCTTAACTGGGGTGGAAATACTTTCTAGATATGCGTTTGCCATTCCTGTAAAAAAGAAAGACGCTCAACATATGAAAGAAGCTGTTAGCGAGCTTTTACAAGAATTTAAAACTAGATTTAACAAGTTTCCTGATAAAATACAATTTGATGAAGGAAAAGATGTCTATAACGTAGGAGTAAAAAGCTTATTAGAAAATCATAACATAACATATTTTTCCACACATTCAGAAAGAAAAGCTGCTATCGTGGAAAGGTTTAATAGAACTTTAAAATCGATCATGTGGAAATATTTTTATTCTAAAGGTACCTACGAATGGGTAAATGTTTTACCTGATTTTGTCTATAATTATAATCATACAAAACATAGTAGTATTTTGATGAGACCTGCAGACGTGAATAAACATAATGCGCAAGAGGCTTGGATTATCTTATATGGACATTGGACAGGACGATATCCGCTACCGCGTTATAAAATAGGAGAAAAAGTAAGAGTGAGTAAGTATAAGAACTTTTTCGAAAAAGGATACGAAGCTAATTTTACCGAAGAAATATTCGTGATCGATAAGATTTTTAGAGGAGACCCTACTACGTATGAGATTAAAGACATCACAGACGATGAGCCTATTTTAGGAAAATTTTATGAAGAAGAACTTTCTCCTGTGGATAAACAAGATGACACCTACAGAGTAGAAAAAGTGTTAAAAACAAGAGGAAATATGGCTTTTGTAAAATGGTCGGGATATGATAATAAGCATAATTCTTGGGTTAAAAAATCTGACATAAAAAACCTTAAATAAATGGATAAGGATTTTAAAGATTACGATTATGATGATGATCCAAATGAAATAGAAACAAATCAAGAAAAAGTAGAAATGAACGATTTAAACCGTGAAGATAAAGTAGATAAAGAAAGAGAGTCTTCTCTTTTAGAGCCTGAAAAAGAAGAAACTACTTTTACGGAACCAATCGAATCAGATATTACGGATCCTATCGATGATAGTTCATCTATTCTTCCCGATCCAAGAAAAGATCTAGCGGATCAAAGAAGAATCGAGACCTATGAAAAGAAAAATTTTTTAAAGGATTTCTTAAAATTTAATATTAATAAAACTGATGGACCTGCTTCCAAAGAGCTTATAGCAAATTTTAAGGTAAGATTAGGAGCAGAAGGACAAGAATTAGGAGGAGATTTTAATAACAAAAAAATCATCAAACTTAAATATGATAAATTTGTTTATTCTGATGATCAAAAATTTCTCGAGAGCATAAATAAGTTCATAGAAATATCAAGAAAAGCACAAGCCGAACATTATGGTACGACTTCGGCTCAAATCGAAGAAAACATAGAAATGCAAGATATAAGTAGTGATAGCTTAGAAGAACTAACCTCCCAAGTTAGTAAAGACTCGTCAGAAAGATTAGAAACAAAAATAGACGAGTTAAAAGATGAAGTAGATAAAAGGTTGTCGTACTTAACTATAGAAGAAAAGAGAGAATATGATGGTGTTTTAAATTTACCGGAAACACAAACCGTAGAAGGAAAAATAGAAAATTTAGAAAAAGAAGCCGATCATTGGAGATTAAAAAAACTTAACGAAGTAGATACTAAGAAAGAAGAATTCTATGAAAAAATAGAAAAAATAATAAATCTTACCTTAGATAAACTAAGATTAGAAAATAATATTAGAGTCGAAGAACCAGAAACCCAAGATATTATAGAAGAAGAATTAGAACTAAATGACCTCAATCGTTTCGAAAAATTTAAGAAATGGGCTAGAGAAAACTTGTTAGGTTTAAGCGGAGTAGCCATTGCTATAGCAGGAATTATCACCACTGTCATGATAGACGCTAGATCTGCTGTTAAAAAGGAGCTCAAGCGACCGGACGCTTTGCAAAAGCCGTAGCGAATTTAGCAAAACAAGCAGGTCCTATCGCTAGTACTATTCTAAACGTACTCGGAACCATTTTAAAATATGGCGCAAAAGGAGTAAGTTTCTTAGCTCAAAATTTATCGATATTAGTCCTGGCTTTAACCTGGTTCGTCTATGATTTTTATAAGAATAGAAGAAAAAGATAAATATTTTTTTCTTATTTAATAAATGACTACTACTAGTGAACTTAGACCCGATTTTAGAAAACTTAAAATGAGCGACATTAAAGGACAGCGAAGTAAACATCATATCACGTTTAATCCTAGTAAAGCGAATCCAGGCGAAGAAATCTACGTGGATATTCCAAGGTTGAATAAAGAAGATTGCTTGGTACCTAAAACCTTAGCCTTGAAATTCGATTTTAAAAATGCAAATACAAAATCTTGGTTCTTAAACAATTTAGGCAAGGGCTTGATGGACAAATTTACCGTAAGCATAGCAGGTGAAATTTTATTCGATAACACGGGAAATTCTACTTATGAAATTTATAAAGATCTTTGGTTACCTGAGAGAACTCGAGAAGAAATGTGTGATTTTGGATTAGCCAACGAAAACACGAGAAAAATTATTTCCAAGTCTGATGATGGAGCTAAAACGGGGGATACTCAAAAAGTGTCGGATTCTTTAGTAGCAGACGTTCTAAAAACAAAACAAAAAATAAAACTTTGTAAGATTTTAGGAGATCACGGACTGTTCTCGCCTAGTGCTTTAAGTCAAAATCTACAATATAGAATTACCTTACCTAAGGCAGAAAAAATCATGAAAGCCCAAAATGGAGAAAGCGTGGAAGGATATAGTTTAGAAAACATCGAGCTAGAATACGAAAAGATACAGAACGAAGATCTCGCACAAGAAAGCATGATAGGCTATGAAGTCGGGAAGAGTCTGAGTTTTGAGCATGTCACTCTATTAAAAACGGAAGAATGGGATAAAGCTTCTACTTTAGTGAACGAAACCATAAATTTACCAAGAAAAAGTATGGCCGCGGTGGTGATGTTATTTAGAAATAAAACCGTCACAGATTCGGAAAACTATGTTTATCCTAATATCGAGTCTGTAAAAATTACGATCGAAGGTGTGCCGAATAGCGTGTATAGTCAGGGTATTAAAAAAGAAGATCTCTATGACGAAGCAAAAAGACTGTTTGAACATAAAAGTGAATTAGAATACGAACCCAGCAGCATGAGCATAAGAAAGTTTTTCAAAGATAAGTTTGCCTTGGTGGTCGATCTTAGAACCACAGAAGACAAGCTGGTCGTGGGCGCTGGAAAAAAACTGTAAAACATGCAAAATGGAGTACTTTTAGAAATTACGAAGAAAGCTACCAGTGTGAACGTGATGTGTCACATCTTTGTCGTGAGCGATGGGTTGGTGAACTTTAAAAATAAAGCTTCAGAAAACGTTCATTATTAAGGCATGTTGAAAGAAATAAGAATAAATAAGACGTGTGGATGTACGTCTAGGTTCGGAAGGAATGGCACGAAATTTACGTTGAACACGCATTTCGATTATAACGATAGAATTACGGAACAAGTCCAGAACAAAAAAAATGTGTAATTTTTTTAAATTACACATTTAAGCCCATACGCGTTATGATGCAAAGTATTGATAAGGAAATCTTAAATTTATTTCTAGCTTAGCATACTTTTTATTTCTTAATAATTTTAGGATCTCGGCTTTCTCTTCTTTCGAGACGTGTCCTAGATAATCATCGAAAATAATATCCATGTCTTTTCTACTTGGATTATAAAACGTCACTAAATGGGATATATTTTCTCGAAAAGGCTTAGCAATAGACGTGAGTTGCTGCGTAATGACGATCACGGAAAGTCCGTAATGCCTCGCGAAAATCCTAACTTGACGAGTTCCGACGTGCGTTTCTTCACGAAAGAACTTGCGGCTATATCATCTAAGATAATTAAAGAATTGGTACCTTTTGCAAACTCCACGACTTGCCTTAGGTAAGTTCCCACGTCGTCTTGTTCGCAAGCGATGACGATAAAGTTATCATCTTTATCGTAAGGCCAAGCCTTATAAGTACGATTCCACTCGTAGGTAGGACATATAAGAAATATATAATCAAAGTAGCCTAAATAGCTGGTTTCTAACTTGTTTAGCAGATAATACGTCTTTCCGGAATTGGTCATACCCACGATGATCATGTTAAACGCCTCGTGGGATAAAATAGTATTTTTCTGAACGCGTTTACAACTTTCCGAGATTTCCTTTAGGAACTTGTCTTCTCTTTTTTTTAAGCCGACGTTTCCTTTGTTGTTTTTGGTGACTCTGAACATTTCTCTTTATTATTAGTGTTTTCATCAACGTCTGGTCGACTAGAAGCGTTTATGACGTGTTTTCCTACTATTAAGGATCCCGAAAGCAGCCCTAACAAAGGAATATAAGGCGTGATATATTCCATGATAAATTTTACATCTTGACGGAAAGGCTCGTTGTCCGCAAGTTCTCGTCCCATTTGCATAGCGTTTTCTGTAGAGTTAAAATATTCTAGGAGTTCTGAGAATTTTCCGATCGCCATGTCCGTAAACAGTTCGTTCGTTTTATTCATTTGGTCTCTTTGATAATTTCTATAAATTTCGAGTAACGTTTTCTCAGAAGCTTTTTTAACATAAGCTTGCATATAAGGTTTACCGCTTGGCGATTCTATTTCTTTCGTGGCAGCTAATTTTAGTAAGGTTTCTCGAATATCGATTGAGTCTTGTTCGTTCATTTATTATAAGACTTTTTTTTTTTCTAAAATGTGCCGGAAAAAATGCTGACAAAAAATGCTGACTCAACAAGAAAATCCAAGATGGCGCTAAAGTATAAGCTAGTATTACTAGAAAATGCTTATGTGACAAACTGGATGTTTCTAGCACAGTTTTTCATAGTAGTAAAATATACTAAAAAATGCTGACAAAAAGTGCTGACACAGCAAAAATGGAAATCGGATGATATTGGAAAATGGCTAGCTCATTAAACATGCATAATAGAAAATATACTAATCCAAAAAACGTACTTCTGAATACGTTTGGGACCTCTGAAAATGGCAATTTAGTATAAGCTACTATTAGAAATCGGGCCAGAAGTGAGGTTTCCTCACTACTTATATTTGTACATGCTGTAGTATTTATAGGTAGACTTTATAGTTATAATATGGTTGGAATACTGGCCAATGTGTACAGTAGATATATTGATCCTACTTGTTTATAAACCAAAGTTCTGTAAATACAGCGTCGCATTAGACAAGACTACGAACACTCTCTTCTCTATGATATATATAATAGTACAATAATGAGCTGAGCTACCTTCCTTAAGGACTACATAAACAATCGTTTCCTCAGTTCCGTCTAATTTCTCTAAGATTAAAACTGGCCATTTAAATATAAGGTCGTTGAAGAAAAGAGATCATCTTCTACAGTTGCGTAGTTTAGTTACGGACAGTGCTTATGATATATTTGTGGTATCAGAAAGCTGGCTAAACACAACAGTTTCAAATGCTGAAGTAGAGATTCAAGGTTACAAATTATCTAGATTAGATACGAAAAAGAAACCTGGAGGGGGTGTTTGCGTGTATACTAGAACTTCTCTGAAGGTTAAAATCCTGAAGGAACTTGCAGAGGTATCGGTACATGGTTTTCACCAGTTATGGATAAAAATTCAGCATAAAAACATCAAATCTATCTTGATGTGTGCAACTTACCGTCCCCCTGATTGCCCATTAACTTGCTTTGCGAATGACTTAATAGAAAAGTATACTTTGGCCCTGGCGTATGATAAAGATATATTTATCGTTGGTGATCGTAACTGTGATATGCTAAAAGATAGTCAAGATGCAAAAGTGCTTACGGATTTGTGCTCAAGTTTAAATCTGAAACAGCTAATAAACACCCTACAAGGGTTACATCTCAATTGTCAACTTTAATAGATGTAGTTGTAACATCGAACCCTATATTGGTAGCCGAAAGCATAGTTTTAGAAAATCACATAAGTGATCACTTTCTAATTTCTATCGTGCTTAAATTAAAACTACCTAAATTGCAACCCAAGGTAGTGACTGCCAGAAACTACAAACATTATGACCCGGAACTGTTTCTGGAAGACTTGGCACAACTTCCTTGGTGTAGCAATTTTTCCATGGATGACGTAGATGAAAAAGTAGCTCTCTTTAACCACTGCTTCTTGAATATTTTGGAAAAACACGCACCTGTTAAGACTATGAAGATACGATATCGCCAGTGTCCATTTTTGAACAATAAAATTAAGGAGCTTATGAAGAAGAGAAACAAGCTGCATAAGTTTGCGCGGCAAACTCGGATGCAAATTGATTGGGAAAAATTCCGTATGTTTCGAGAACACGTGAAGAGGAAGTTACGTCAAGCGGAGAAATAAAGCACGATCAATGTGGAAAGTTATTAGAGATTGTGTTCCGCGCAAAGAGACCACTGAACTCAATTATTCAAGAAATGTTGAGGAATTGGCGGAGGAATTCAACGTATTTTTTACATCAACAGGAGTTAAGAGCCGCAGAGACTGCCGCTGAACTTGCTGCCAAGCATATTCTACCAACATGGGACCCACCAGTAATAGCTGACATTCCAGAGTCTGACCAGTTTTGCTTATATCCGGTATCATGTCACGAGATACAAAAAATCGTCATATCTTTTTCATCAAACAAGGCTCCAGGATAAGATAAAATTTCGATGTCTGTCATTAAAGATGCTCTTCCATGTATTCTACCCACATTAACAGATGTTGTTTATTGTCTAAACACGAATATTACAAAAAGTCCCCGCGATTTTTGCGTGTCCACGCATTTTTTGAGTTTTTGAAAGTTTGAGATACACTTAAACGTTCAAACCTCCAAAATAGTATAGTTCTGTGTTAAATACACCTATTTTCAAAGTTTCACAAAAATTGAGCCATTAGCCAAAGAAAAAATAGTGTTTTTATGGTGTAAACACATAGAGCC
>JAOBYK010598667.1:0-30305 GCA_025434845.1 Phenganax subtilis | reverse complement strand
CAGCCGGCAATAATTTTTTCCTACAAAAAACAGCCTACAAAATTCGACATATTTTTACAGCGTTATTTCGAACCCTGCATGGTCAATATTTTGTTCCCACCAATAGGTTCTGACGTCATCCTTGTATCGATTACCAAACAGACAACGGGTAAATGTAATCTTTTTGCTAAGTATAACACGCCTATGCCCATATGCAGTATGTGGTACGATAATAGGATAAATAGTGTGTATAATTAGCAGAGACAAAAATTCTGAACTATGCTAATATTGAGCCTTCTTGTGTGGGCACTCCGACACAATTTTAAAAAAAACCACAAGACTACGCATGTACAGACCTTCTTTATGATGGAAGCAAGTGAATCAGAATTCCCTGAGCACTCTGAAAAAATGTTTGTCAAAGAGTATAAGTATCAGTTTATGAGTCAAGACCATCTTGTTTTACATAAAAAACAAGTACCACTGGTACTTAACAATGGCATTTAACAATGCGTATGCGAAAGTCACAGTCATTTTACAACCAACCTTTCTCTATCTTTTGTTGCATTGTGGTCCATGGTTCTACTGAAAAGTCTGCATCGTTCTCAGCGGTTACCTAAAATATGAAATAGATACAATGAGCCTTTCCCACGCTATGCGACCAGGCCTAAAAAACCGCCAGTTTTGGGTGGCAAAATCACTGTTTGACTGCTATTTTTTATCCAAAGAGAAAATTGTGTAGAATTTTACGCTTCTTAACTATTTTTTGATACTTGCTGCTTTCATTTTTGATAAGAAATTGGGTTATGTAGCGAATATTTCTACGTAACACGCACCGAAATTTTACATTTTTACATCTCGTATTTTCTCACCGAAATTTTAAAATCTATCGCTGAAATTTCACACAAAGTTAGAAAAAGTCTCAGGTTTACTAAAAAGGAGAAATTTGGTTTTATGTTCTTTTCAATAAAACAAACTCTGCCTAATTCAATTATTTGGCCACCCAAAATTGGCGGATTTAAAGCCTGGTCGAATAGCGTGAGAAAGGCTATAAGGCCCAGTTTACACTTGCTGTCAAAGTTTCTGTGATCCAAATGGAAATTTCGAATAGGTAAATCCTAAGTTTCAAGGATTTGCTAAAAATATTTCTTTCAAATTTTTCAGAACGTAGAATTTCCCTGTGAAAAGTTCCTACTCTGATCACAGAAACTTTGACAGTGCAGACTGGCCTTAAATTGAACTCGCGTGATCGCTGCATGGCCTAGTTGATTTCTGCTCTAAACGGTTGAAAATTCAATTCACATGTGAAATTATAAGTAATAAGTTTATTCCATTACTTGCAATTCATGAATAATAGGTGATTTTTTCTTTGGAGTTTCTTCAGCAGGACTTTGAAGATCATCCAAGCTTTGCTCAGGATCCTGACCACCATGAGAAAAATTTTTGTTAATACACCAAATGCAAATCAAACGAAATCTGCCACACAAACACGAAACAGCACAAGCTATACATATTATAAATGCCGTATCAATGCCGTATTTATGGCGTGTTACATTGCGTAATATTGCTAACATCTGTTCACTTCTGACTGGGAATATTTTGTGCATTTCTGAAGACCTTACAATTTACTGTACTGAACAAAACATAAAATTTACCAGTCTTGGTAAAATTCCAGCGGGTCCAGGAAACCTTCTTGCCGTAGGAGTAATGCATTTCACATCCCCCGAAGTGGGTGTCCTACTTTGAACAGTCAAATCCTTGGTAAGAGGATTACGCCTATTAACTCCACGCGATATCATTTTTCGTGATTCATGCAGTGATGAGTTCTCCCACGTATATCTGTCAGGAGCAACAGGAGAAATTGACATAGAGCCAATCGTTTTGTTATGGACGATTGAGGAATCCTTATTTGCTAAAAAAGCCGAAGAGCCTTTGGTAAATCTTTCAAACTCTGGGGTTTGTCTGTTAATTGACGGCGATATAAAACCACGTAATGTATTTGTGGACGGTTCTCCATGACATTTGTTACGTCTTTTCGAAAGATTATAGTTTACTTCTGCTGTTCTTCTTTCGTTTTGGACAAGTAAAGAATCCCTATGTGCCAAAGAGTCTGCAGTATGTCTTCTGAACTCTGTAGTCTGTCTATTAACTGACGGCGACGTCAAGCTGAGTAATTTGTTCAATGATGGCTCTCCTTGAGCATTCCTGTCCGGTGTGCCTAATATATTTGAGGCTATTTCTGATGACACTGCCTGATTACAGAAAGCATTAATTTGTGCCAGTGACCTGCTAGTCTTAGCTTCATTTCTCACTTCATCGCTAGTCAATCTTGGGGATGTGACCGCAGAAGCAGTATTTTGCGTATACCTTAACCCGTTCGCTAAATTACTGCTTGGTTTAGGACCAGCAGCTGCGTCACCTAGAAGACCACTATGAATTATACCAGTACTTTTACTGAAAAATTTTGGATCCTCATAAACTCCATGCATTTGGTCGCCTGTTTGTTGTTTCCTTTGACTACTCTTCATGTTACTAAGCAAACTAAATGACTTATCAGTTCCTGGAAGGCTATTTTCCTTCACATAATTTGATTTTTTGAATGGAGGCTCCAGAGCAGCATTGAAAACTCCTGTTCGCTTAGCATTTTTATCAATTGTCTCACAATTTTCAGGTAATGGTCTGAGCCTTCCATGGTGAGAATTGGAAAGTTTATTAACCGATCGTCCTGAGCTGCGTAAAAGGTTTTGTGGACTTCTTAAATTGTCGAGATTTGTTTTGAGTTCACTGTCACCACTTCCATGACTCGTGATTTCATTGCAAGAAATGCCATTCGTAACCAAATTTGATTCGAAATTACATGCTTCACTCGTGAACTCCTATAGAATAAAGTGAATACTTCGATGGAAGAAGTCAAAAATGTAAAGTGCATAGCAAACTATCAAGTGCAGCTCACACACACACTACATAGTGTGAGTTACCAGTACTATGTATAGCTTAGCCACTGAGAGTCCATTTCTGTATAATTTTGTGTATTACAGTTACCACAAATGGTCTGTAGTGCATTAAATCATATGATCTTAAACTACAACAATTACAACAGCTGGGTGCCTGAAGTGTCTTATGTGTTAGAGCAAGCACAGCTGGTTAGTCAACTTACACTGTATACAACAGTGTACAGATACTACAGCTGGCTTGCCAAAGCTATTGCTGCAATAGTATAGCGCATGTTATCATAATTACTGAGGCTGGTTTGCCAAATGTATGGCTGATGCATTTAGACATCACAGTTTAATACAACACATGGTCAACTGCAGTATATTGCTGAATGTTATAATCATTTATTGAAACAGACATTACATATACATTATTACTCTACTCTGCAACTGGACCTCGACGTTGTCCAGTTGACAATCTGATCTGCTTTCTTCAAATTTAGTGCTGCCACTTATGCTGTGATGCCTACTCTACCAGTTTACCAACCTGTTATCTGTACTAAAATAAATTATTGAGATATTCCTATATAGACCACATCATGTGCAACCTTACCTCATCATCAAGGTCGTCAAAATCTGTTTCACCAATAGTAAATACTGCTGACATTTTCTAAATCCTAACAGTACTACTGATCAATTGACACAAAACATATATTTACACTTTAAACAAACGATCTTTACCATCAGTGAATCTTAAATTTAGACGTGAACATTTCTACTTCAAAAGCTTTGTCGATTCAACAAATCAGATCGAAAAACAGAAACAAAAACAATCAAATCAAAACGCAACTGAGTTTTGATCACTGGTTTTGATATTGGCCACCATTTTGAATTTCACGCGCATTTGGAAATTGGAAGTCTCATCAATTGCCTTTTATCACCTGTGAATGCGCATTATCCTAACTTGCACCTGCTTGTATATGCAACGCAACCTTCGAATGTATTCTGCTCAATGGTTCCGCTTGAGTATTTTGCATGAAACAGAAAAGAAACGTTTGAAATTTACTGAATAGCAGGCTTAGTTCGGGCAAGCAGAGCGACTGAAAGGCTTTTAGAATTTAGGACATGAATAACCATTCGTATTCTTGCAAAAGACATGAAGAGAAAAACAAAATAAAACTCATAGTCCAAGACAAAGGATCGCATTGGTAACGCATTTTCCTGCAAGCTTTCAAGCCAATTCTAGTGTGCGCGCTAAAAATTCACGATCGGTGAAAGGCTGTGAATGAAAAGCCCATTTTCGCTGACAAAATAGCTAGCTGTATTAGGCATTGTCAAGTACACCGTACTGTACGGTTTTATTTACCGAAACACTATAAGTGCAATTAGATTTATGGTATACATGTGAAAGGAGAAGTGCCTATAAAATGGTAGCTTGGGTGGCAATTTCAAGAAATCAGCTGCATGCATTTTCGGACAGGAATTCTGCCGTCACAATGACCACATCGGAAGAATTCGCAAAAATTTTCTGCGTGTTTAAAATCCGGGTATCAACGCATCTAATGTGCTATGTGCACTTGTTGTTCATCACTTGTTACTCGTATCAAAACTGTTACTAAGTTTAACTATACATATTTGCAAAACAAAGGATTAAGAAATGCGGTCTTAAAATAGAACTCAAGAATATGTATCAGACTGGTGTTTTTGATCTAGTCAGCACAACTGTTTTACGTCGTAGTCATGACAAATCGCAGAAAGTGCGCCATTCCACAATCACATGATTAGCGTAAATTACGTTCGTACATTGAATGCGTGACCACACTGCATGCCACGAAGCAGCGCACGACGGAAGTTTTGCACGTTTTGTAACGCCTTGCAAATAATCGAGGTACGTGCACTGCCGGTGTACGAGTGCCAAAAAAGTGATCAAAACAACACTGATAGAAATACACTTACGCATACTATACCTCTGTTTCGTGCAAAAATGTTGTAACTAAATCCGTTGTGCTTGTAGTTTCTATTGTTTCGTACAATACGCAATGCTTTTTTGAGTAGAGCTCGCAAAAGAGCTTGAGTAATAGTTTGAGACGATGTAAAAGCTTGGCATTACTATGATCCGTCCACCCTTTTAACGTGACAAAAACAGCTCATTACGTCATGTCTAGAAAATGTCGCCTTTATTTTGTTGTTTAAATACATATCGTTCAAAACAAGACACAAGCTTATCAGCAACTGTTCAAACATGTAACAAACATGATTCCGAGCTTTCAAATTCTTTTACATATGTAGCCATGGCCATGGGGCATGAGCTGCTTTCGTCAAATATGGCATCAGTAGACTGGTTTAGGTCTGGGCAGTTTCATACTTGAGTTCAATACGGCAAAGGAAGGTTCGCGGCTAGAAACCTGCATTCTAGCATTGCTATTGCACGATAACTTGACTACCTTCATCATACCAAAACAAGGTCACAAAACGCATATAGTTTGACTCACGCATATAGAGAGACTGGGGGCGCGGCCGGGAGGTACAGCTACCTGTCGTACAACTCTAGTTCCTTCGTCAAGGAAAACTTAGCCTTGACCCACGAGAAACGAAACAATAAACATTAAGAAAAAATCTCTCTTAATTTATCAACGTACGTGAGGAAAATGCCGTTACATGGTCTCAAGAGTTCAAACTTTTCTCAGGATAGCATTCTCCCAACCGAGCGGAGGTTGTCACTCAGTGGTTCTACTATGAAGTTTGCACAGTTGCGTTATTAGCCTCATTTTATAATCCACTTTTCTATGTAATTACTCAATATACAAGTAAAAGACAATTTTAATCTGCTTTGAAACTTTATGAAACCTTAACCTTTCCGTCGCTTACGTTCTAGCGCTGCCAATTCTGCAGTAAAACGCATTGACTTCAGTGTCAGTCACCACAAAGAAGTTTACGGCACATTGTGTAAAAAGCACAAACAAAATATTATGAAAAAAACCACATGTACAGTCAAGTCTTCAATTACCACGCATATCTACCAACATTTAGATATTATTTGATTTGTACCTTCTCAATGTCAGTTTACAATTTGCACGTTTAATTTATTTTTCAATCTGGAAAGTACAGCGATCAACACCTGATAACGGCATATTAGTCTGCATGTCGCTGAGAGCCTCGAACGAGCGAAACAAAAACACAACACGTAGTTTTCACATTTTGACGATGCTTTGCATACGTGAACCATCGTTACTATGATAAGCCAGTGATAAGCAAATGGAACAAATTCTGCACATGCGCAGCAACATAAGAGGTTGTGCGTGAAAAGGAAGTTAATATTAACCTCATACTTGCCAATATTTGTGCGTGGTGCTCAAACAAACTGAATCCTGTCCTAAACGATTAACGTAAAGCCAAAAAAGGTGCCAATGTACCGGTACTCCAGTTGAATCTGCTTGTTCAGCAGTTTATATTTTCGTCATTCCAACCCAGTAAGTGCCACTTGAGCTCCGTGTAGTTTGACACGGCTTCACGCATTACCACCGATGCGTATAACCACAATAAATACAGTATATCGCCAGTAGGATGTTAAAGAACTGACTTCTTAATGAATACAATAAAGCGCTGACTCAAAGTTTTGAAGCAAGCCTAATTTTCATTAACTTTTTTATATATTTATACGTATGGCAGTCTTGCTAGGATGGTAATTAACGTTCACGGCTTTCACCGAAATTTTTTCTTCAAATTGAGATAGCTCGTCTGAGAAGCAAGACAATAAACTCAAACTGTTGTTTATTGCAGGTGTTTCTCAAACTCATTAATAATTCATGACCGAAAACAAAGAGAGTCAGTACCGTTAAGGAGGATTAAATTAGAGGAACTGTAACATTGATTTTCTCGTAAAATATATACGTCTTTGTTTTAGAAGCAAGTTCAAACACTCGCAAGGAGGACTTCCTCCGATTTCAAAACACCTCGTAGTTTGTTAAAACTACTCGGTTTCGCTTCGTGCTTTCAACTCCTCTGGTGTTAGGAAATCAGAGGAAGTCCTCCTATTCGTGTTTGTACAATTACATAAAACAAATCAGTAAGTAGAAGAAACTCGGCCAGTACCTCGTTTCTCAAACGTTGTCGGTCTTTATACATAGACAATGAATGCTTTCTTTTATTTTTATTTATATTATTTCACCTATAGTTTAGGTAACCTATATTATTATTTGCGATGGACGGAATTTAAACATGCAGATCGTCAAAGGGTGTACGAACAATGATTTAATCACTGGATTATGAATTGCATAAAAAAACGTGACCAAAGTCAATTTAATTCGTGCGTGTGAAACGTCACACTAAAAGCGCGCGGTTGAAAGTAAGTGGGAAGTTTTTAAAAGACCATGTTGAAAGAGAACAAACTTACGGGCCCTTACCAATATCAGGCCCGTCGGAAACGTGAAGGGGGGGGGGGAGGCTGGGAGAGCTGTGCCTCCACCGATAAATCTCCTGCTAAGTAATAAGAAACAAAAACCTAACAAAAAATAATTAAATAAGGGAAGTGTATGACATTCTGAACTAATTTCTGTCTAAAATAAACAGACATTCTATCTAGAAATATAGCAGGGTAGAGAAATACACAGGTTGAGCCCCCCCACCCAATACGGATTTCATTCGGACGGGCCGGAATATAAATAAAAAAACTGTTCTTGCGAAAATAATTAAATATATACAGCTCAATATTATTGAATTCACTAACTACAACTAAAATTATCTGCTATTAGTGCTATACATAGCTCTAAGCACAGTCTAGGGAAGGGTGCGAGTGAGCAATCTTTTCTACACGGACACAAATGACCCGAGCGCCCTTATGACCACATAATAGTAAACTACAACCATCTAACCTGAACACTTCCCCAAATAACAGTCGTTCCACCCAGCAACTACAAACACGGTAACGTCAGTATGAGTAATCGTGAGCGGCGGAAGAGAGAAAGTATACGTCAAATATGAGAAATTGTCATTACAATCGAGCCTACGTCCGCTTCATTAATGAGACCGCTATATGTTTCTCTTTATAGACTCATCAGACTACATTCTTTTTTTCATCGACTTTTAATTAACTTCTTTGTAGCAACCTTCGATCTAAAAGCAGGTGGTGCAATTTGATTATACCAGGGGAAATGCAGCGTTGAAGGTTGTTATGGGAAGATAAGAACTGCGTGCTAGGTTATAACGAAAACGTAAAAGCTGGCTACTTGGTTATTACGCAAAAATAATAACCTCCGATAATTTTACGTTAAAAAATTACCATAATTAACAAAACTCATTTAACTATTTCAAGCAAAATCATCAGCCAAGCCGTGCAGTGAATTTACAGGGCATGCAGTGCCATTCTGCTTTTCAACTTCAAAAATAAAGTAACGACATGGAATCATCGAGCTCCGCCGCCGACATATATTTTAGAGGCATCGGGGAGCAAAGAATAGACTTTGTGTTATAGTTACGCCTCGCTTCGAAAGCTCTTACCGCCAAGTAAAAGGCCATTTTCAAACGTCAAATTTTGGATGGGTCGAAAGCATTCAAGACAATGCATATTGAGGCGGTTGTGCTGATTATCTTTTGTATTAAATGCAATCGACCATCCAAAATTCGAGGTTTGAAACAGGCCTAAAACAGACTGCCGAACTCGTTTCTCAACCTCATGATATCACTTTCCCTATAAAGCTCTTCGCCACTGCCGTCCATCACAGTTTCTGTGCTATTGAAACAGGACTTGCAAGTTGCGAAGCACCGATCAGGTTTAGATACACACTTCTTTCATGTGAATTCATTCATGCACAGTGCACACGGCAGTGAAGAATAATTCAAATCGTAACAACAAAATTGATTTTTCAAATCCCCAATTGCCCTCTTTCAAAGCAAACCAAGTTTTTCAAGGCAAATCCGAAAACAAACAAATACGGTCTGATGAGCATATAAACAAGTTAAAAGCCACAGGATCGGTGTTTTTGTTCAACAGTAATGACCTCGCGCTTCGCGCTCGGTTTCACAGTTGAATTAAAACCTTTTCCTAGTCTTTCCACCTTTTTTTTACAAGACAAGCGTGTGTGTGTAAACCTTATTTAAGGACGTTAGCCTCGTCAACGCATTGTTGGTTTTCTCGAGTGACGTCTAAATTAAATATTACAAATATAAGATCACTGAAGACTAATAAACTATAAAAAATATTTGCAAGTTGTGAGGACTCAGACGGTGTGAATCCTACGGCACAGACAAATTTACATATATTACATTATACTAGTTCGACCAGGCTGCTCCGTCAGGCAGCTTTTAAAAGAATTAACTGACGGAGCAATTTTAGCGTGAGACGGAAGGCTATTCCATAATTTAGCTTCACTGTACTTAAAACTTTTTTTCAGAAATTCTCTTTTAGGCTTAGCAAGTGTGAGGTCAGTAGAGCTATTTCTAAGGTCATAATTAGTTTGTGAGTATCACTCTTTCTTATTAAGGCTTCCTTCAGAGTCGGCCCAGTACAATCATTACAAATCCGTTAATACGGCCCAGTACAAATCCGTTAAGACGGTCATCTCGCCAATACGACGGCATTTATAGTAGCAGTAATGGTGTTTTATCAACGGCGTTCCACAGTAAATCAGTCATGTAGTCACAAAAGTTAATCAAGGTCAGAGATTATGCGTTATTTAAAGACGCCATTATGTGCATATAGAAAAACGGGAAAAAGAAAAAAAAGACAGTACAATTATGCTGGTATGTGCATGTTTGTATCAGAGGGAAATTTTAGAAGCTAAAAACAACCTAAAAGTCAGAACAACAAAGAGAATTATAATGGAGGACAAAATAGTTTCGATGATGACCGACCTTCGCTAGAAATGCTTGGGCTTTTTTTCAAGCACGTGCGTAACTTCGCGTTTCAGGTTTGGGTTTTGGAGTTGTCCTCTGCTATCCTATTCCTGAAGGATAGTTCACTTCGCATAACTATGATATGATGTTTTCAGTATAAGATGATATATACTGCAATTTTTCTTTCAATATTTCGTTCCGATAACTTTTGTTTCTAAAGTGCCGATGAAATGAAAATTTTTATTACGCTATTCAGTACGCTTTTTGAAGAATTACAATTGGGTAGCTCTTCAAGGACTTTGTACAGTTCGAATAATGTATTACGTACAAAATCCATCAAATACCAATCCAAACTACAATCAACTTTTTTGCGGACAGGTCCAAGCATATTTGTCATTTCGACACTTATAAAGGTTAAATCAATTGTTTAACGTACGATCTGATTCATCTAGAAGTGGTTGTTAGGAACGAAACAAATATCAGATTTTTATAAAATGAAACGTGTTCACATTCTTAGTAAGAACATACACTTGGAAACTCTGCCAAAGGAACATGCAAAACTGGACGTTGAATAGTTTGCCTCAGAACACCCCCGTTCCTATACGGTCATACCGCAAATACCTTCGGAACCAATTAATTTTTTCATTAAATTAGCTCGGTGACATAAAGTGGATAATTTTTGCAATCGCCCTATTCGCGCAATAACACTCGGGGTCATGTTCCCATATTTATAACTAATATGCGTCACTGCGCTGCTACACCCCGTTGTAAACAGAGATTTGCGTCATTGCGTTAGATACCTTGCCGCGCACGAGGAATACGGGGTTGTATATATTGCTGCAGAGAGGGAATAAAATGCGCTAAACATAGAGATTTAGTAAGGTCACAAAGAACAGATGGCAAACGGATCAATGGAGGTTGAGTGCGCTCCACGATCGATTATTCAAGGAATTCCGTCAACAATCAGAATCCAAGAACGACATTACGGAGTTCCAGTCATAAAAATTACGCATGTTTTTGAAGAACGCTTGAACTGTAAATTAAGAAAAGAAAACATTACCAGTGCAAAGAAAGTAGCTTTGAAGACACAAGAGAAAAAGAGAGGAACTTGCCAGCAGTGTAATTCCAATAAGAACCAAACAGTCCCGTGCGTAGACAATTGTCTTTCATTAATGTTGCCTCTTGAGGTTGAACTCAACGTGCTTGGGATTGTTGATCAGGGAATGATAGATCGCGGCGAAATGGCGAAAATTCGCAGAGTTGTATCTCGTAAACGGAACAGCGCTCCTGATATTTCAGTCGAAACTCTGCCTGTTCAACCACAAAGATCCCGACCAAGATCCTACCATTCCACCTCGGATTTGAAAACATTACTAAACAGACAGTCCTTGCAATCGACAATACTTTGTTCAACTGAACTTTAAAGTACATTCAATAATAATTGAAGTAATGTACTAAAACTCCAGGAGCATATATTGTATAAAATAAAAAAAATCGCGCATAATGAAGGACTGTGTTATTGTCCGAACGCCGAGGTGCGCGTTCTCGCAGTCCTGCTATTTGTAAATACGACTCAGCCTCGCTGACCTTCAGCTGTTTATTATATAGACGAGAAGATATGATTATAAAACAATACGTGAATTAAATAAATAAAATCTAATAACTAAAAGATTGTACGCATAACTCTTTCAAATACACCGACTATGATTTTGCAAAGTAGGTGTGAGCTCTGATGATACGTGAAATAAGGAAGAAACGAAAAAAAATCTGCTAATCAGATTTAAGTCGACAAAAGCAGATCAAAAACAGTTAACTGAAGTAATCTACATTCCAGCGATTTGTTGTAGACTAGATATGACACGTCTTCGCTTGATTACGCGCCTAATTTCGCACCAAAATGCTGCTAAAGGTTGTACTTTGAATCGTACGGGTATATGCCACTTTATTCTGAATAGGATTTTTTGTTGGGACACACCATTTGTACTGAATGTAATAGTTTGTTTTTTCGAAATTTTCGAGTTACCTTCATCATGTGTACAGCTGTCTCGCTTGGTCTTTTTTAAGTGAAAGATGTTTGCTCGATATGACGTGCATGTGCAAACAGATTCAGGTGGCTTTTTTGCAAGCAAGCACAGTTCTACTGCTAGTGTACTAATCAAATCGCTGCGTTTAAGATGTGCAACGGCTCCGTCCTTCTTATCTCAACAACTAAGAAACGAATTCTACGGTGCTAAGTGCCTAAAACTGATATCTGCATGTCGTAAGTTCTAAATTTACCAAAGATACAACCAACTGAAAAAACGGTACGACTTGACAAAACATTGGCTTTCTATATTTAATGTTTTAAATAACCTTGTGTTATAGCTCCTCTTCGCATTTTCCGCTGGGCTTTAATATTTGCATTCAGACACGACCAGAGTGTGAAAATTCCAAATTGCTTTGGATAATCGAGCTGCTATAAGTGGTATATCCAATTGACCGGAATAATTCAAATCAAATTATCAAACTTTATTAATCTTCTCCATTAGCCTCGTAGAATTTGGTGGAACAAATCATATGTCACTCGATCGCGTGATTTAGCAAAAATATCACTTCCGGATTCGTCTTCACTTAAGACACAGAAACTAAGATTTTATTGTTTGACTATGGTAAACTTATGAGCCCCCAGAATTTTGGAGTCTCGTATTCTCACAGCTTTTTACACGTGAATCAAGCGACCTCTCTTCCTCCCACTTTTTCTGACTAATCGCCTATTACCTAGCCTCTTTGCGCGGGAGCTGGTGACGTCGCAAAGAAAGGCTAAACTATAGACAGGAGCGCGCGGATAATTTGTACCAATAAATGAAGGTATGGAATATTAAATATTTTCTGTTGGTGTAACAACAGTAAAATATTAAAATTCATTTGTGGACTGAACACCGCGATAGTGAAACAAAGGGGTGGTCGAAAAACACTCAGTTAGTGCATAGTTTGCAAATTTAACCAATTTTTTCGCAAGAGATTGTGATCATGCTTTCGCCTTCTGTCCGGTATTTATTTGTGTTACTATAACATGCGAATGTGTAGTTATGGAAAAATCTCACACTAGCGATATTCCACTTATAAAAACATTGTTAATTCAACGCCCGCTGCATGCCCGGCATTCCAGGGTTCCAGTATAACAATTACGAGGGTCGCTTTCTAAAATACTGATCATTATCCTACGTTGAAGGATGAGATTTCAGCACTTACTAACAATAAAAGAGTTTCGTCGTTAAAATTTATAAACCGCAATGTACTAATATTATTTATCACGCCATTTCTACGATATTGTAAAAGCCTTTCTGTAGACTGTTGTTAGTGACGACTGGCTTTGGCAACTGGTGAAGAATAGTACCCAGAAAAATTTTGTGCTTGCGTTGAGTTTCAATGCTGCTTTCTAGTTCCGCGTTTTTAGACATGCACGTACACGCACCTAAAACTTTAAATCCTTCAAAGTTTTATGGTTAAGAATACAAGAACAAGTAGACCCTTAGTCATTTAGAATTTAAAATTCTTAATGTTTCGTCTTGCAATTGTTTACAAGATACGTTTTATCACTATGCAGGCTATCTCAGCAGGAAACTCTATTTTGCGATACGGAATTTTACGAAGGTAGGCAACGTTTCTGCGTAAATCAAGTGCTACAGTGCACCATTCGATTGACTTGTGATGCTGAGGAAGAAAGCCTAACCCGAAAATGGGAATAACATTCTTGCAATGGTATAAACTCGCGCTTCTCTGACTAAAATAAATAATTTAAATGTTACATTTTCTTGATCGAGCATGAAATTTCTTGACTTTACCTATCGTGACACCCTCCCATACCCATCCCCCGTAGCTCCGGGCCTGGCTCCAACTACGCCTGCCTCAACAATCGACTGTTCTAGGGCCCCGTCCACACGTATGCGGATATTTTTGAAAACGGAGCATTTTTTCCCGTTTTGGCTTTGCGTCCACACGAAATTAACAGCACGTATATTTGCACGCATCGATTATTGCAAATCGAACATGCGATCGTTTGGAGGGGTAAATATCACTAGGCAATGCACATGCTCTACACCGGGAGCTATCATATTTCCTTCGTTTTTGCGTTTACGTGTGGACGGGCAAAAACGATTCAAATTGAACGTTCATATCAGTGGCGGACACTTCACTAAATATTGGGGGGGCCCGGGGCCAAATTTTAAACATATACCGCTGTATACTATCCGAAAATTGTACTGTGCCATCTGAGTGTAAATATAATATAATAACAGAATTCAGAAATGAATATTGCAACGGCAACTACATTAAATGGCTGTAATTTTTGTTACGTGGTACATTCTCTTGAAATTATTGGGGGGGGGGGGCTCAAGCCCCCCCTGGCTCCCCCAAGTGTCCGCCACTGGTTCATATTGAACGCAAATCTTGGCTAAAACTACTGGGAATCACTTTAGAGAATGATCCGTCTTGTTGGGATCTCCAAGTTGATGATTTGATATCTAAAGCTAGTAGTCGAATGTATATTTTGAGACTTTGTAGATCCTATGGCCACCCTACAAAGCAATTAACAATTCTCTTTGATGCACTTATTATGTCACTATTTTCCTATGGAATTGAAGTATGGGGCGCTGCACTTGAAAAGAAGTACCTGAAACAGATCAACAAATTTCTTATTGGAGCGTACAGATATAGATACACAAAAAAACGCGTGCAAATAATGGAAGTGGTTAAAGGAAGGGGCAAGAGCTTATTTGAAAAGATATGTAGCAACCAAGATCACCCTCTATATGAATTACTTCCTCCCAAAAGACAAAGACAGTTAAGAGAACGTGAACACAACTTCATTTTACCCAGAATTAATACAGAAAGATTTAAACGTTCATTTTTGAATAATGTCTTTTTAATAATTTTAGTTAAATTTAGTAAATTAGACATAAAATTATTAGAATATTGCAATTAAAGATAGTTTAAGATGTAAGTAAAGCCACACGTCTGTTGTGACTATATTCAATAAAGACTTAATAAATAATAATAATAATAAATAAATCCGCTACGTGTGGACGCGAATTTTTTTGAAAACGGATAAAAATATCTCCGTTTCAAAAAAATCCGGATACGTGTGGACAAGGCCTAGATGTTAGGAAACACAGCACGTACGAGGCAACAAATGAAAGTAAACAGAAGATCCTCAACAAATTGCTAAAATGTAATACAGGGGGAAGTCGTGAAAAAATTTCCCTCCCTCAAGGCTCGTTTACACGGGCAATTTTTGCGTGCATTTTTTTCTCCTATTAGCGTATGCGATCGAGTAGGTTGACTGGCGAGTGCATTAGCAAATTGTTGGACCAAGTATACTCGCCACTTATCCACTCTGTCACATCGTTCAACACGAGAAAAATCGCCAGTGCAATGGGTCTTCAGGGTTCGGGGTCATTTAAGCGCGAATTTCTCATGACACGATATTATTTGCAATGGTGCTACTTTTACCAGAAACACAGTCAGAGAATGAACGATTTAACGAAAAAATTGAATTTATCTCACAAATCAGCTGCGAGATCATCAAGTGACCTTGTAAAAACAACGTTTCGAAATTAATGAAGAAATTGCACAGCAGGTACCACAGCGTTCGGAAAGATACGTAACCATTAAAATATAGACATAAAACTTCCTAATTCTTTGTTTTTACTTCTAACTATTGTTCACGTGTGAAGCCAAAAGTGAAAATCTCAAGCCACGTTTTAAGAGGCAAGTAAGCGTATAGAAATTGCTCGCAGTTTGTCTATTTCCGCATTTCATGCATATATTAAATAATACATCTAAAATCTCGTGTAAATTAAGCTGATATATTAATTCTACAATACATGGACCAGTTTACAGTATCGTAGTCAGTTTAGCGTAGCAATCAAGGTGGCATGCTAGTTTGTAAGCAAACTCCGATTTTCCATCGTAGCGGAAAGGGAATTGTCTTTTCAAAAATGTTAAATTGGAAAAATGGTTGGCGGTTCGTATAGTTTTGAAAGTTCATCACCTGTGGTCAAGCAAGACCTTTTCAAACGTAGGCATCAATCTCCACTGAGCCCAAGTGTACTATCTTTACTTGATCTTCAATAGCAGCACGTCCCAAAGAGCGTGATAAAGCGTACAGTAGCAACTTCTCCAAACATGTCTAATCACAACAGTTGATCTGAAACGACATAAAAGAAGCAGAGCATCATGCACAAAGAAATTTGTAACTGATGTCAAATTCACGAGATCAACAAAACAATAAAGCTTGTAATTGTATTTACGCTATTGAGGATAAACGCTTTCCCAGTGGGGGATATAACAGCATGCATGAATAGGTGGTTTTTACCCACTCGGCAATGCGTGGTCGGCGTGGGTTGAGGAGAATATGACCTGATCTAACTTCTGTGTAAACTTTCTCGTGTGAAACCCTTAAATTTGCAAATGAATTGGGGTCTTGACGTTGTTTCAACCTATTTACCTCATTTTAAGATATAATAATGTTTATTCATGAAAACACCATTACAGGAGTATATGAAAATCTAAGAACCAACATTTGGATAAACAGTTTACATATATTTACACATATACAGCAAAATATATTTGGCACTAGTTAGTTGTAATACTAAACTGTCATATAAATAGAGTATGTCATGGAAATATTGCGATGTTACTTTCATAACAGATTTATCGTGAATATTAAGTACGTACCGAAATATTTTCTGAGCGTTAAACAAGTGAAAAGCCTCATTTACATCGTATAAGTCGTTTATAAAGTCATTTGAAAACCCTGGCTTCAATAGACAAAAGTGATCCCCCAATGTTGAAATCACGTTTATGGTTGTTGCCCGTTTGAATCCATGCTTACTAGACCTACTAATTAAATGAAATAATATCATTAATAAGAAAGCAAATGAGGATCTTACGTGTTGAAATATAATCAGTCAGATTAAGCACATTAAAGTAAAATATATTGTTAGCTGAACCAGAGATGACAATTGTTACATTATATTAGGCTACGGGCTACTCTGCTTACCTTGTTGGTTTTATGGGAAGAAAAATTTCTACATCGCCGATAATTTATATTTAGTTAGTATTTCTCAAAAAATTGAAAAAGTTTTTAACTTGAGTTGGAAGAAAATCTTTATATAAAATAATATATTGGCAAATTCGTAATTAGTTTACTAAATTGCAAAATAGAGTGAAAGCTGATTAAACACGTATTACAATTTGATATTCCTGTATATCACAAAATTTCTTTTGATATTTAAGAGAAAATTCGAGAATAAGTGCGAAGGCGAAATTATGCGAGTGCTGCAAATATACTTATTATTTCCGACCTCAAAGACAAAAGCGTGCTTCAGCAATGAAAGTAAATTTAAACCGCATTGCAGAGCACTGTTTAGGCGCAGTATGAACGCACGAGGAAATACACAGGTAGCATTAACGATTATTGCTCAAAGGTCTACGGTCTGTTGAACAAAATTAAAGGTAAATAAGCACCACGACCTTGAAAACGGTCGTTCACTGGCCAGCAACATTTTCTTCTGCAAACTATATGTTCCAGAGAAAGGCGCAAAAAAGTAAATGCACATAAAAATATTGTTTGCAAAATTTTGGAGATCTTTTCACGGTAGGATGTGTTTTGGAGGATCTATGGTCACGTGAGGCATTTTTTGTTAAAGTGGTGCAGCACGTTTTGTTTGCGAATATTACTGACTGGCCGAAAAAAAATCGTGTTTGTCTTAGCCTCGCAAGACTACGGGCATTGCGAGTATTTTATATTTTTGATATATTTATACTCATAGTGTCAAAGAGGATTCACGTTTAGTTATTAAATACATACTGCGGCGGTTTCATTTACAATGGATATTTAAATTGATTTAAGAATACAAAAAAAATGGTATTACTTGAGCTGCACTTGTCAACAGAGATTTTTTCTTTTCTCATTTGGCGTACTCAGAGCATACGCAGAGTCTAGGTGTCTGGGAAATGTAATGAACATCTTCACACATTTCACATCAAGCTTCTTCGCAGAATTTTACCTAGCAACGCATGTAACTTCACTTCATACCTATATAATACAATAATGCAATAAGTCTCACTGTCTGAACGAAATATGCAACTATACGTATGAATTTGATTATTTGAACCCTGTGCACGGCTGTTTTGATCGAACGACACGATAGCGCAAGGTGCGCCATGTCACATTTATTAAAGCCTGTTTTCCACTAGGCGGAATTTTCCGAGCGGAAAATAAATCTAGCAACGTGATTAGTTCGCTTACGACTTTTTCGCGGCAAAATATTTTGCTCGCCAATCAGTTTGTTAGATTTATTTTCCGCGTGGAAAATTCCGCCAAGTGGAAAACAGGCTTTAGTAGCTTGGAAACGGGAAGCGCATTTTGATTAGAGGGAACGTGACAAAACCTGATGGCATTCATCGGCTTCGGCTCATGTCTAATGCGTGGGCAGTCGGACCGCATACTTGTATATAACGCATCGCAATATCCTAAAACACTTAAACGCATTAAACAGTGTGAAAGCAGAGGAAGAACAGTGGAACTAAAATGTTCTTTCCAAAACGAATTCAGAACAATCTTCTTCGACAGAGTTTCTTGAATCGTTTTAAAACGAGACTTTTACGAACGGATTGCATCGCCAAGCAGAACGAAAGAGTACATATGTGCTCATCATCGGATTGGTCAGAAGCAAGCGAAAGGCGACGTGCCTGGAGTCTACCCTCTGAAGCAGAACTCAAAAATTATCTAGGACCTGTGGATCAACGGTTAGTAGAAAACGCGGAGGTGGCAAAACGCAGTCGTAGACGACGATCGCAGGCCAGAAGGTACTCCGTTCAGTTTAACTCAAAACCCAGAATACTCAACGAGGAATCAAAAGCTATGTCTGTACCAAGATCTTTTCCATCTAAGCAAACAAGCTTCAACTCCGTACGTCGCAAATATTGTGCGCCAATTGAAGCACCTTCGCACCCTACTTTATTTAAGCACAATGAAAGTGAAGAAGAAACGTACATTGATGAAAATGGAATTTACACTACAGTGCTTTGTTTTACAGAGATATAGAGAAAAACTGTAGTTGAGGATAATGTGACAAGAGGAGCTCGCCCAGGCTTGGACAGTGCAATCGACTATAGCCAATATTAGCCATGGCAGCATGAGAAGAGTAACTGAGTAAGAGAACTTGTTTGTAACCTTTTTGGTGGGTTTCACAACTAACATATACTAAAGGTCAACTTGCCATTTCTATCCCGCCATTTTTTGACGCAAAGTCTTCTATAACTATAAGCTATATAGTGAAAATATGGTTGGCGCAAAAGTGTATAAACACTTTTCATTTTTTTGGTGTTCAATGAAACCCCAACTATATCTGCATTGTCATGACCTTCCTACGTGCGTCAAACATGCAAGCGACATCTGATAGTCTTCTTCTTTTGTTAAAAAAATTAACGCCTAAGATGAACCGGACATTTTAATGAGTTTCAGTATGCCAAAAACGGAGTACAAAATTAGGTGCAAAAACTTATGGGATATTACTTTTCTCAGTAGGCAGTCAGTTTGGCAGTCAGTCTCACAAGTCAGATGTTTTTAATTGATTATACCCAACAAAAGACGACGGCATATCGTTTATAGATGGTTTTCACATGACGTCAAGCGGACATGTTAGTGCAAATCTTCAAAGTTCCGCTGTTCATCATCCCATAAAAGTCATGGAATTTCTTTTCAAATTTGCACCAACGAGCCGATTTATGACGTAAGTGAAAATCCATCTGTACCATGATCCTTTGCGTAAACATTCTCGCACGCAATGAGGTGCTAATTCCTTGTACACTACTTTAAGCCCGTTCTCCACTACGCGCACTTGTTCGCGCGAAGAAGAAATCTGGCAAAGTGATTGGCTCGTTTTCGACTTTTTCGCCGCAAATTATTTTGCTAGCGAATCACGTTGCTGCATTTATTTTTCGCTAGAAAAATTCGCGAAGTGGAGAACGGGCTTTAGGTAGTATTTGATCTTTCTTTTGCCGTGCTGCTGCCAACTGTCTATGCAACAGCTTAATGACTAGAGTTCAGATCGAGCTGAAAGTTGCCCATGTAATCAGCGTCTAAAGCTATTCTAGCTAACGCACGCTCGTAGAGTTTTAAGGATTCTGGTCAAATTGATACGCCTAGACTTTTTCTGCAAGCAGCATGGATAATTTATATCTTGTATATATTAAACAGGTATTTATTACAAACATTTCAAGCGCTGGCCGCGATATCCTTCAACGACAGATTTAGACATACTTTATGTATCCTAAATGTGAATTATTCTTAATTAAATGTTTAGACATGCATGGTGTTTTCAACTGTTCATAAGAAGTAAAAAGGGAGAGTAGCTAATATCTATCATATGCAACTGGTGTAGCTACCGAGGGTAATCTCCAGAACAGCCCCAACTTTCACAAAATGCTGCGCGTAGTGCCTTAGACGAGTTGATTTTCATGCATATAGCAGAAAATATTCGCTTTTCTTTTTCCGAGTCACTTCGTCATATCTGAAGACACTACGAGAAAACTCACCAAGCGCTCGTCGAACTTGTACTTGGCATCATTGGTAACATATCCAAATAAGATGAACTTTGTATATACAATTTGATTAACAAATGGAAACCACAAAAAATCATTCTGGGGTCAAGCTCGAGCCTTACGCAATGTACATTAATTTGTCCTTCGAAATAGCAAAAAACTAAATAGGTGCATAATCTAAGTAATGATACAATCATGCAAGCACAGGAGGTGCAAACCCATCACGCGACATTTTTGTATACAATAGATCAGCGTAGGCATGGACAAGTACTCATTTTCAGACTTCAAATTAAGGTTCATCTAATTAAATTTCTGCATGTACACGGTGAGTCAGCGATTTGAACTAAATATAAGCATTTTCTATATACTGAGCAAAAACGTGGAAATTTCTGCCTTTTTACTCTAGTATACGTTAAGATCACTCCTTAGATCACATTGTTTTTAAAATCTAGTATCTTAAATCGTATGAACAGCCAAAACAATTGAAAAGACTTGAGGATTTTATTTCATCAAGTTAGGACAACTATGAATATATTCATTGTTCATTGTCGTCATTTTTTTCAAGAGAAAAATCTGAAGTCGGTGTCGTGAAAAGGCCTGAAATTAAGAGAAATACCTATTTCTATACCATAGAATTCCAAAATCACAATCAAAGAATTCTCCTGAATTTGCAAGTAAACGAGTTTTTCAACAATCATATATCATGTTCTATAAACACAGACAAGTTTTCTCATGCATTAATCGTCGCCGTCAACCAGCAGCAGAACTGGCAGAGAAAATTCCATCATAGTACAATCGCTTTTCATTAATTCTATGTTATAATAGTACGACATACGAGAACCATGCAGGCTTTATGGAAAGACAAAACTATCTGACATTCAAGTTATAGTAGTAAGGATATGGATGGATTACGCACCAACCTCATATTTAAAGAAGCTTTGTTTGTATAAGTAATAGTATGTTTTCGAGTGCAATTTGGAAAAAACAGGCACGATTGAGTTTTTCAAAGTCTATCAAAATTGTACGAGTCCGAAGGACGAGTGCTATTTCAAGTCTTTGAAAAACTCACGAGTGTATGTTTTTCCAAATTGCACGAGAGAGCATACTATTACTTATTAATATACATGAAAAAATTCAACGTGAAGGATAAACTCTCCGGTAAATGTACAATGCTTAGCGAAAAGTACATGAACAATAAATAATTTTCTGAACTGATCATTTCTTTCAGTTCGTAAAATTGTTTTTTGAACAAATTTGAGAAAATTTTGAAAAATTGAACTGAACTTCCTTTTTTTGCACTGTATTTCCTAAAAATTGCACTGCTCTTAACCAATCGGAATCGAGAAATTTTTTCTTGTATGTTATTAAGCATTAAACATACCATATATCTTATCTCCGCACGAGGTCTTTCAATTTTCGAATCTTCAGTGGAATGAGCAGATTGTCCACGCAGAGAGCACCACATCCGTATGCTGTAGTATTTTTTCGACGGCTGGAATAGCTTGGCTTAGTTTGCCAACCGCTCGGCAAAATGAATGTGAAGAGTACAGCAAACTTTTTCAAATTCCAGGGGCCTGTTGTTCGAAGTTGGGTTAGCATTAATCCTGGGATAAAATTTAACCAGCTGTTTGGTGTGTGCATTTCTGTATATCCATTTGTTTCAAAGCTTCGCAAGAAAAGGCTTCTTTTTACATAGTTAGCTTTATGGGAAAATTTTGTCAAGTTAGTAAACCAGCCGTTAAAAATTTTGCTTCAAACTGTTCGTAAACCCAGCGTTAACGCTAACCCAGCTTTGAACAACCAAACCCTGGCCAATTAAAACGTTCAAGAAACTTTAATGCGTTTATCATCAAAAACCGAGAAGTCCTGCATGGTCTTTGAAGGTGACCTGCACGATACTACATCACACTCCAGTGACTCCGACTGAATGCCGTTGTCTGAAAATACAAATTTAACAATTCGAAACGATTTGTAAGAGAGCAGTTTACTAGCAAAACACTCAAACTTCAATTTTACAGCAGACAACTGCAAATAACATTTTCCGAACTCAGAAAACATATTTCTCTTTAATCGTCACTGATAATCAGTAGCAGAACTGGCAGAGAAAATTTCATCACCGTTCAGATGAATTAGTTTTAGTGGTTCAAAATTATCTTTACCTTAAATACAGCAATGATTAGAAGTTGACCAATCTGCAATCTGTTTAATCTCTCCTGCAGCACTGTGGAAGTATGGCAGCAAAACCTTATGCGCCCTGGCTAATTTACTCCACCTTTTGGGCAAAGTTCAACACGAAGACTCAAACTATTCGCGCAGTTTTACAGTACCAAGCTAATTTATTTACATTCTTTGTATTACATTACAGCATTTATGCTATATGATATATATAGTAGTTGGGATTATACATTAAATTAGCAATGCAGTTCTCAGGCAGTTGTAGTTCAGCTTTATACATCATCAGTATAAGCATGGAAATTTTTCATCGTTGAACTAAGCATGGAAATTTTTCGTCGTTGAACTGCAATTGTAATAAATACTAAAGTATACTGCAAGGCACGTGACGAAACATACGCTCTGGTATGCAGCCAATATAAATAGTCAAAATGAAGAGGTCCACCCTCCTTTTCAATGTGAGAACTACCCTATATTAAAAAAAGTTTTCTTGAGAGTGAAAAGTAGGCAAAGGATTTCAAAAAGAATCTCTCGTGTTTTCAAAACACAGTATATAGTCGATTGCACTGTGTCAACGAAGGTTTGTACAACAATTTGACCAACTAGAAACGAAGTCAATAGCAGTTCAACACTAAACGAACGTTATTAACTAGAAACTAATAGTATGCGACAAGCAATGCACATAAAATAGCGTGATTCTTCATGTCAAGGACAAAGGTGCCAATTAATCTGACAATAACTAGCCAAAAATATTTAGATTCTAAAAAAATTTATTTACCTAGTAATTATGAAGTTACAGCATTTCATAAAGTATTGAAACATTGCTAATTAGATCTTATTAGAAATGATATTTATATTTTCTTTTAGTAAATTGACTAAAATCGTCGAATGAAATACTGCAATTATCTTCGAAGTATGATACAATACATTAGCGAAACTTACATAACATTTTGATTTTCTTTTGTTTCGGGTAATTTTGCAAAGTTTAAAACGGTTTTATATCGTCGCGTACATACTTTTGTCAGATGCTTTTGTCATTACAATAAATAATTTTTAAAATCAGCGCGTATAATGCAATCAGAGCGCACATTGTATGGATAAAACATTAATTATTCTCGGCTGATTGTTTCGTCAATATTTGAACTGGCATGCATCTAATTTTATCACGTAATCTGAATTTAGTAAATTTTTACAAATTAATGAAGATCTTCAATATCAATGCATTGAGAATTAAAAGACCCCACCATTATACACGCCAGCGTTCATTTCGGCTTTTCTAATACTATTTCACCTGCAACGCTGGATAAATATCGCCTGCTCGCAGCAAAACCGTTGTTCGGGAAAAACAGATTTATAATCTCCATCATCGAAACATCTGTTCGGGGTCCTGTTATTGATTCAGTTGCTGTTGTCTGGTACGCCGTCGAACAATCTCATTGATGTACGCTTTCATCAGCTTAGCAATCTCTACCACCTGGTGAAGTTTGATGATACAATTATCAACATTGCAAAGAAAAATAAAAACGCAATTCATGATCGTAATGGTACGATTCTTGCAAAAATCAGACAAAGAGTAAGGTCGGGCAGCTTTCTTATAAGCTACCCATGTACCTATGGGTCAGGCATGGTGCGCGTAGTGGGCCTAGTGGCTAGACAATGCAATTACAGCTTACTCGACATTAACGCATTTCAGTTGTCTGTCGAGAATAGGTACCGCTGGCAACTGTTCATGCTATATGCAAAACAAAACCTGTTTCTAAGATAATTCAATACATTTCTAAAAATTTGAACGGTATCAACTCTGAAAAATATGCATTGCCTAACCAGTTGTCATGATTGCTACACTATATTTCTTAGGTCAGTTTTCCAAGCTAACCGTTTTCTAGGAAAACGAGACAAATTTCTTTAGTTTGCAAGCACCAGTAAAAAACAGGTGTTCAAAGAATCCGTATGATTTTGCGAGTTATTTTCCGGCTTACTAATTAGTATAGGTAATAGTATGGTTTCGAGTGCAGTTTGGAAATAACATGCACGAGTGAGTTTTTCAAAGACGATCAAAATTGCACGAGTCCGAAGGACGAGTGCAATTTGAAGTCTTTGAAAAACTCACGAGTGTATGTTTTTCCAAATTGCACGAGAAGCCACACTATTACTTATTAATAATACACAAGAAAATGTGCGAAACAAACATCCGGTGATCATGAAAACTTGATCTTCCTGTCGGAATTTTTACCAAAAATTAAAAAAATTTGTATTTTGATTTTTGGAGCAAATTTTGCTTTATTGTGATTGGCTAGTTCGGCCAATCAGATGAGTTTGTTACAGATTTTTGCACTGTTTGGGATTAAATACACTGAAACCAACCAATCACAGTCGGGTAACATTTTCTTGTATATTATTATAGCAGAAAAACGCCAATTCTACAAACATCCAAAGCGTAAAACAAACGAAGACGGAAGAACCACTGTTTCTAAAACTAATAATTTTAACTTCCTGGAAAAAATGGGAAATACACGGAATCGTTCAAATAACTAATATTGTGGAATTACTACGAAAATTATGAGCAAAGAATTCAAAAAAGTGGAAGCACCATACTTCCATTTTCAACTTATAGCCTGCTCTTTCATTACAGTCGACCAAGTTTCTAGTTGTTTCTCATGAGTTTGAAAACCGCTTACGGCACGCTACAATATACGTCTGAGGCGAATTCGAAAACGAGACTAAACACATAACATATTGTCATACCTGAGATGTTTCGAAGACCATCGGTTCCATACCCTCTGCAATTATTTTGTACACGTTACTTTTTGGAGCACCAAACGAAAGGATACTAGAACAAATACACGACATATTATAAACAAGGGTAAATAACAGGCTAGCATCAGCTTAAAGATACCCGGAAATGTTAAAACTCAATGCTGTGGATGGGTAATTGGCATTGAAGAGCAAACTTAACTTAACTTTAGAGCAGTTGCAAACCGTGGTTGCAAAATGCGGTAAAATGTGGAGCATACAGTCCTGCGAAGTCTTTGAATTTTGTATATTATTGTATAACGTGCAGAAATGGCTACCAGTCTTGAACTGAAAATGGTGGCAATATCTGCATGTATACAAAATAAAAATATACAAATTGGCTACATATTTCAACTTTTCGCAACCAAACTTTGCAGTTTCACTAAATTCAACATGCTCCTTTTAGCTGGGGCGATAGGTTCTCTGCTTTTTGTTCAATTCAAAATTTAGTTTATCAAGGGAATTGTCCATATAGCGAACATGCATGGAAACTCCGAGATTCAGCGATGATTTTATATTCAAGACATCTTCACCGGACATAACTCTTTTCTTTCTTTCAAATATTACTCACTGTCTTAACAACTTGGCTAAAGGATAAACCTTAGATAATATGTTATTGACAGTTCCAAAATAATGTGAGAGTGGAATAGAGAAATCTTTCACTGCCTGACAAATTTTTCGCTTTAAAAAGCATTATCTATATTCCAAGCCGACTTTTACCAAAATTTGATCAGTTTGATCCTGGCATATGTGTATCATATCTGTCGACATTCTTTTTAAAGATCCGTGCAGTATTTTGTACAATATTTGCTGGACGTGATTGTCGTAAACGAAGAGTCACGTTATCTCTCAACGCGCAAAAAGTTTTTGTCTTCCTAGCAGTAATCTCATAGAAAACCTATACATATTATATACACATACTTGCTTTGGTAGTTTGAAACTGTTCTTTTTCGGCTATTTCGAAAGATTGTGGCCCTATCTTTACGAAAGTTACGACCTGACGAAACCAGGCTTATATGCCACTTACTATTCGTATTCGCAAGTCATAATCGCTCTGGATTCGTATCTTTTATAAACAGCAATTCCATCTAAGCTGACTCCAAGCCATAATTCAGGTGGGAAATTGGCAGTGGTGGACTAAAACGGAATATGTTGTTCATCACACACATATGTAGAATGAAATAGTGCAAGCAAGTTGTGCTTTCCGCACACCTTCTTCTTCATAACTCTGATGAATTATTGCACGAATGTTATCAAAACTGTAAGTTAATGTTAAGCACTGAAGAGAAGCCATTAACCTTGGGTTAAACCAGTCAAGCATACCTTTACATCGAACAAAGTTGAACTATAGCCAGGCCATTTTTGCAGATGTTCCATATATTGTTCTTGTGCTTCTTGACATGACATTCCCTGGGTTTAAAACGATCATTATGGATAAATTTGTGTTATATAACGTATTCTACGAAGAGCTACAGTGAAGGAACAAAGCAACTTATAGATCGAACTACGAAGACACAAAATTCATCACTGCACTCATACATGAAAATTCTAGCCATCCCAGTCGGGAATCGAAGCTGAACCTCCGAATTCGCGCGCCATCAGTGCTCTGACCACTGAGCTACTTCGAAACACGGCTGAAATGACCACAACTCCCACATATGTACAAACCTTTTCTTAAATTGATGCACATGAAACATGGTTTCAAAAATTCTAAATGTCAGTAAAACACGATTCCTGGTACTCTACACATATATATAGTCCGTACTTTGTGTCCTTTCCAGTAATCACAGATAGAACTTTTTATATACGATGACTCAGCTTTCTGTTCGGCTTCTTCGATAGCTTTCTCTTCTGCTTCTTCACTCAAACCTTGAAAATAGCAAAACTTAGTAAATTATACAACATATTAAATAATGTGAAGTGGCTGATATAAGCTAGTCTTTACTGAGAAAAATAATCCACTGAATCCTATGGATAAGAACAGACCGGAAAGTCTTCATCGTTTTAAAGTAGTTAATTTCGACACGCTCACGAGACCTTGACAAATCTTGTCTTTACCGTGCGGATTAAAGAATTTCCAGAGTAAAAATTGGGCATAATCAACAACGCTGATTTAAACGATGTATACATGCAACAACAGGGCGCTCTCTAGGTTTCTGAAAATATTTTTCATGTCATTGGGAACGAAATGACCGAATAGTCGTCCGTTAAAAACTGTTGGTCAAAATCTTCCAAGGTCCCATTCGATACACGCACTGTTCCATGCATGCTCGTGTACTTTAAAATAGACACATCCCCATCATCAATGACAAGAACATTAAAATATCAACTTTTTAGGTCAACCATTAATATGCCCACGTAGAGCAACAATAATTATTTTATTCAATTAACACTTGAATAGTCTTTTTTTACAACTTTATTCTGTACAACACGATGATATGGTATGACCATTTAAGCATCAATGAAGTGCCTGACAGAAATATCGACAACTATACAGAACAAAGAAGCATTAATGCGAAAGGCTGACGCGTCGTCGGATAGTGCTCAGCAGTCGACGCATTTCGTTCATTTGGTCTGACATGAGTGATTTACTTGAAGGATAATTCTTAAACACATGAGTGGGATCTTTTGAACGATCGTCGTTCTTTGAATGGTGCTGCTTTTTGCGATGGTAACATGCCGTTTGTTCTTCGTTCACTTCGTGGCCCTCATTTACAGGATAGAATCTACATGTAGCTCGTGAACCTAGAAAAGTCTACAAAAGAAAGACAACAACAAAATTAACAATTTTACGCCACTTTTCCACGCACAATCTGTCGTAATCGATAAGATTCGAACTGCACAACTCGGACAGATATATTTTGTTCTAAAAACGTCTAGTTTTCATGTCATCGCCGACGTCAATTCTTCCCTGATTTACTTTGAAGAAAAATATTCATACTTACCGATTGTATATTTGGCACCATAAAAGATCGCCCATCCTTCCGAGTTATCTCATCTTCATCACTAGACGATGACGTACTTTCCACACTCATCTGGTCAGCGTTTTCACCTATGACACCGTCAGCGTTCACTGGTTCAGACAGAGACCCACGTGAAGTTGAGAATGGATCGTTACGTGTTTTCTCGTACAACCATCCCATACAACTTCGAAAAGAATCTTTCAGAAATGCTTCGAGCAACATTCCTAATCCGTATAATGCTCGTAAAATCATCCATAGAAAGTACATTAAGAACCCCAAGTAAACAGCAAAACAGAAAGGCCCAAACCAAATCGGTGAACACAGCGATATCAGAATGATACCAAACGCAAATCCAAGAGCGATTATAAACCCGAACGGACCAGCACTAATTAAAGCGAGAAAATAGGCGAAAAGACGAAATCTGTGCACGGTCAATGCTCTGATGTAATTGATGAAGAAATTTTCATCTCCGTTGCGTTGACTAGAAATGTAAACATCAAAATTCATTTCAAACAAATTCTACTATTAGGATGGACTGTTATAGTTTTCTATACCCTTTCCCATACCGATAATATGCAAAGAGAAAATTGTTCAATATAATACAAATAAACAAGAACAAGTTGCACAAATAATATGATTTAATTTGATTCAATAATCATGCAGTGCCTCCTTGAGATGGCTTTTCGATAACGTGTAATACGGAATATGCACATCCAATTAACAGTGTAAGCGAAAAAACAAGATGGGCGTATAGGTTTTTAAGCAAAATCACGTACGAACAACTGGCCCAACCACGTTGTTTAATATGCAAAGCTTTGAACTGACGACGGTCCGGGCTTACAGACCGAAAGCTTTGCATAAATAAATTTACGTAGTGTTTCCACAAAACCTTACATTAGATATAATGCCACCATGCAAACATTCAAAGAACTTATGAATAAAATTGTCCTTGGATGATACATCTACGAAGTAGTTAATATAAACAAAATCCATCCTGCACAGCTCTGTCCCTGTCACGTTTATAATTATGACAACAAACTATCATTATACGTACCTCTTTTCTGAACCAGGTTTAGTAATTTTGCATCTTTTATTCGTCATACCGCAAAAAGTTTAAATTTTTATCCATTTTCTTCGTGACGCCATATGATTGCCTAATTATATGTACTTCATGGACTCCGCGCACACACGCGTGGCGAACTTTCGAGTTAAAATGCGCGCGTTTACATCGAGTGCTTGAATTTTCAACTTTTTGCTGATGTGTTTTGTACTACATTTTGTTAATAAACTATTCAACCATCTATCTCACAGATGTTTTAAGGAAACAATGATCGCTTAGAACATTTGACCAACAATTTTCAACCAAAATTGTTATTGAAAGGTCAGGGGTGTTTCGTTCAAAGACTGGGAATAATTACACGAAGAATTCTAAATGGCGGGCATCTATGTTCGTTGATAAGTTTTTTCCCAGAATTCATGTATTTTTGAGGTAAGCGTGTCTGTTTAATAACATGCATAGATTCATGATTGTTGTTGAGTTGATGTACAGTACAGTGAATAAAAACAGACTTACCTCGACTAACAAGTGGTGATACAACTTTCCTTATTGATCCCTGTCAAATGAGTAATAACGTATAACGCTTTAAAAGAGTAGTAGCTAACTGAGTCAAGAGAATCCTCATTTTCGTGATAAATGACGTCACTCTATTGGTCAATGTAAAAGTTACTTGAGCCTAAAAGTGACGACATTCCAAGAAATGACAGAAAGAAGAAAATTCTAGGCAAAATAAGGAAACATTGATTCCTACACGCTTCTCTTATTTTTACGTCATCTCCAGAAACTAACTACATTAAACATATTTGGAAACTAAATATAAGCATAAACGTGTACAATATCCGGCCTTTATTACATATTGTACAGTGGGCATTTTAAACTAGACCAACAACGTGCAGCGTTACTATAATATCAGTATTCGTTTGAGGTATACACCATGTATTTTTATTATTGCAAAGCTTTCGGTCCGTTAGCCTGGACCTTCATCAGTGC
>JAOBYK010598556.1:0-11381 GCA_025434845.1 Phenganax subtilis | reverse complement strand
ATTGCATTGGTCTTTTTAACCTGAAATTTGTAATAGTAATTTATACTTTAGCGCCATTTTGAAAATCATGATTGGGGATACAACCGGCTCTTTATTAACCACTAGCCCTTCCCGAGGCAGGACTAGATCAGACGTTCGAAGTGCAGTTTACTTCCGGTGTTAATATAAGTGCAAAAGTAAACGAAGAAGGCCTAATCTCGTCGTTTTACACAAACTCGTGTATTTTCGAGTCCCTTGGCACAGAAATGTGTATAGCCTTAGATGTTGCATTGGCTTCTAGTGGTTGTGAGGCTATCGTTGAGGGATTTTATAGTCTTGTCGCAGCACATAAGAAAAGCGGAGGGCAAGGAAACAAGACCCTGGTGGAGCGAGCTGTTGTTGACTGGATGATTCCGGATCCTGTAACGTGTCCAAAACCATGGGTAAAATAGCTACGCTTTACACTGATGGTGACAAAAGCCGCGGCCTCGCTAAGCACCAGCTGCCTTTGTTTGTGGACGATCCAGAGCGAGCTGCGAGAAGGCATGACACTAGTGTAGTCGTCGATCGGCTTGGGAAGGAAAGCGCAAGATGTCCCCATGTGGTTCGTGATGGTGATTGAAGACTGATGCACTGTTATATTATTATTGTTAATTTGATATATGCACAATAGCTTACTATCCCTTGTGTTCGACCATGTGTGTTGATCTGTTGTTTTTCCTTATATAATATAGTCAATACTTGTATAGAGCGTTGTGAATTTTCGATATTATGTCGCATTTGTAAAGGAAAAAGAATAATGATTGACACACGAACAATACGTTTATATTAAATATGAAAATTCGCCAGTGTGTTTCGGCCTCTGCTCAGCAGTGGTTAAAAACCCAGGTGCGCGACAGGAGACACAAAGTATTGCGCAATTGATTTAGGTGCGCTGACAAAGACCATTCTCAAAATCTCGGGTGCGCCGCTGCCCAACTCTGCAGTCTAGCGAGAAGGTAAACATGCAACTAGTGATCTTCAGAAGTTGAAAGAAAGATGTGTTCAGGAATCTGATTGTCCCCAAGAAGCTCCACGCTTGTTTATTCAAATTGCTTTGGTAGACAACTATAATGAACAAGTGTATGAATCATTTACTTATAACAAATATACAATTAAAGCTCAAGATAGTGTTATTGGAGCAGCATCAGTTGAACTTAAAGGAAAAATAATGAAGCAAATACCTTATGTTCCGTTAAGAAACTCTAAACAATTATGTCAGAAGCTAAAACTTGCTGTTGGACAATGTACAGAAGTTTCAACAAATGTGAAGTTGCAACAAACTGATGATGGCCTTACAAATGGGGCGAGTAACATTATAAAGTTGATAAAGCTCACTGATGAAAATCAACCTTTGGGACTTATCTGGGTCCAATTTGATTATGAAGATGTTGGAAGAAAAACTCGTCAAGAAAACAGAACGCTTTACATCAAAGGAATTCAAAGCATATGGACACCAATCAAACCTGTCACAATGCAATTTCCAGTTGGTAGAACCAAATCTGCTCAAGTTCTTGGAAAACAGTTTCCATTGCAACCAGCATCAGCTAAAACTGTTCATAGATCACAAGGTGATACTCAAACACAAATTGTTGTAAACCTAAACACCAGTAGGGCTATACCTCACATTCATTATGTTGCTCAAAGTCGAGTTACAACAATAGAAGGGTTGTATATCACTGACTTATGTGAGGACAAGATATATGTTGATGAATGAGTTGTCAAGGAAATGCGAATCTTAAGAACCGAACGTAGTTTAACTCTTTCTTTCAAACCACTCTATATGTTGGATCAATCTGATTTGAAAATTTGTTACCTAAATGCGAGGTCTCTACACAAACACATTCAAGACGTTCGAAAAGACGTTAATTACTTGTCTGTGGATGTTATGATATTTACTGAGACAAGATTTAACTCTTCAGACTCTGATGATATATACAAGATTGATGGCTACACACTTTTCAGAAATGATGTTCCCCAACATTTGGGTCCAGGACATCCATATGTGGAACAGCTGTTTATAGCCGAGTTCCTTTGGAAGAAGGATATCCTTATACTCACAACATAAATGAAATTGAGTTTACTATTACTAAAACAGAAAGTCATCCACATCTCAATATAATTGGTGTATATCGCTCTCCCAATATTGCTATGTCATGTCTACTGTCTGCAATATGTAGCATACTTGATGAAGATTCCTCTGCACAAAACATTATTATTGGAGATTTCAATGTCAACTGGATAGTAGAATCTGATTGACAGTCACTCTACAATGTGATGGTTGTACAAAACCATTACAGGCAATTGATAACAGGCTTTACAACCGACAATAGAACGTTAATTGATCATTTATACACTAATTTAATTGAAGAAGAAATTCAAGCTGGTGTTCTAGAAACATACTTTAGTGATCATAAAGCAGTATGGGCTTCTGTTAAGACGAAGAAGTAATAATTATATACCGATCTATTAAAGTATCTTGAAGATAGCAAGGATTTGCCACTGCTAATGTCACTTGGGCAAGCCGTTGTTGTGCCACTGCCAATGTTATATATAATGACAAATCATTGTGTGGACGATGGCTGCATTTAGGTAAGTTTTCTTCTTACTTCTCCTTCCCTCCCCACCCCTCCCTCGCTTTCCTGTGTTTACGCATTTAATTTGTGTTTTTTCTGTTTTAGATAGCTCGTTACATAAACATGCCCATGTTAACGATAACTTCAGTCAACAAAAGTACTCTAAATAAAACAATTTTGGTATGTAGCTACATCTTATTGCTATCCAGTTGTGTTATGCTTAAGAAATTTATGCTACATTATTCATCAACGCATTCACTGATGCTCTTGCGTTCATATTTACAGGTATACCAAAGTTGTCTACAATATGCCCTTCACTTGCCTATGCCAGGCAACATTGATGGACAAATTGTATTTAATATCATCGTATGTCAATGATTATTCAAAAATGAGACAATTCATTTCAGCTACCCATTAGCAAACAACTGACACCACTTCAACGAAATCGCACATACAAAGAAAATTATCATTTTGTCTACAGTTGTGTCGTTATGCATTCTAATAATTCAAAGTGAAAAGCGTGATAGCTAAGAAAGATACTTCGTAGTTGAAGATACGACTTGGATATTTGTTGTATGCTACATTGCACCTGGCTCTGATACCAAAACAAACATGTTAAAGTGAAAAGCTACACGACGAAGTCGCGTACATTACAAAAAAATGTTAATGAATCGACATCTGTGACCTTATACTGATATTTCAATAGGAAAGACGTGATAAATAAGCAATATGTACAGTAGTATTCTTGAAGATACAGCTTGGAAATTCATTGTACGGTACATTACACCTCTTTGAATACTTATCATCAGGCCAACAACGCCCACGTGTACCTGTTGTACTAAGAAAAGACTTGATAGGCATCAGAATCAACGTCTCTAAACTTAAATTGGGTAGAACATCTAACTGGCAATAACACATACTCCATTGTCATAGAAAAGTGACTAGTCTTCTAGTTTTCACTTCCTGAATTTTAGTTATTTATGTTCCATGTTGTCACGGACCATTTTTGCTGAGCATTAGAAATGGTGGAATGAATTTTAATTTAATCACTCTATCTAGACTACGTTATACATTGAATAGTTGACAGTAACCCATACTCTAATTTCAGTTTTGTTTATACGGTAGCCATTGTCCAAAATAAATGTTATTCAGTAGTCTGCTTTTCTTGTTCTCTATCATTGTTGTTTGTCATTGTTGTTTATCATTGTTCTTTATCATATCAGACTAAATCACTGCTGTCAGCACCCTTTGCTCTTGGTTAATAAAATGTTCTTGGGCAAGCTTAGGCCCAAAAACCCGATATAAGTCAACCCCATATAGAAGATAATTCCAAAGAAGTTTTCCCGATTTCCTTTTTCTGATCCTCACGCGAAAGATCATGTTGCTTTGTTTTCTCATTTGTGGTTGTATTGCAAGGGAAAGGCATGCAACATGTATGCACTGCGTACCTAATTTTCTGTTTGGACTCAAACTTAGTCACTCGAGAGGCAAGCATATAGAATCCTAAGCAATTTAAAGGCATATCCACAGAGGAGTAGCGATCACAAAAATCACCTTTGCGTATTAATATATAGATGAATTACGATGCCCATTTTAATATAGCGGCAGGAAGCAACCCAATTTGTTCTTAAAGAGCAAAATTATATGAATTTTTAAAAATGCTTTGAAATTTTAATGGTATTTCGATGAATGTCAAAGTATTGAAAACCCTGCTGTCTTATTGCAATCATAGAACACTTTGTAATGATGGTATTTAACACTTTCAGTACGATATTACTAAGAAATTCTAACCTTTAATACTCTCTGTGCTGTCCGCCATTTTCTTTTTTTGCAAGGCGGGAAAAAATGGCCAAAATGGTCCATTCTTGGAATTGATCCAAATTTTCCGGTGAAATTGATCCCAGTCCACCAGAGTTTTGCATTCCATTGAACATTTTGACCAATTTGATTGGTCTGACTGTGCAATTGCAAAGCGCCCATAGACTATATAATTCACAGGGTCGTCTGCTATATCCATTTTATCTCTTAGATAGGTGTGCAGCGTCGACATTTTACCCCTTTCTGTTCCTTTATTGAACCAAAGAAACCTGGGCAAGATTCGATGCTCCTTTAAAAACTTGAGGTACTTCTTACTGTTAATCATGGGATGAGAGTTGGAACAGGAGACAAATAAATACAATCTCTTTCGGCTGAATGTATCTAGACAGCGGTAGATACACTGCGGAAAGATCCAGTTCCAATACCTTCACAATTTGTCGTGTGCATCTAACAAAACAGGCCACAAAGGCCCTTTGGACAAAAATGGTACTTTTCACTTCTTAATTTTGTTGTTGACAAATCTCGCCTTGAGGCCTGCTGGATCCATATCTGTAAACATGTTATAAACCAAATGTTGTGGGACTTTGATATTATGCTGTGTTCTTAGTTTTGATTTTAGGTTCGGTATCCTAAATATCTTCTACAACTATATCCAGTTCTTTTCAGACTGCTTCAGTTAAGTCTTCAAATGGGGTTTCATAATTCATGTACTTGATACCAAAGTGCCTAAGTCATTGACTCAATGTTGCCATACTCCATAGATAATCAGGATAGCCATGTTTATCAAAGTCTAGGATTTCACATGTTTTCAAGTTTTCGCAGACATGCTTATCAAGATTGTTTTCAAACTGTTGTTGTTTTGCCATGTGACATTGCACACCATTGTCGAATCCTGTGCCATTTTTCAGACTGCCTGTCACATGTCGCACTTAGTGTTCGCTGAGGACTGTGGAAATGTATGCTTGATACTGATATCGATGGGCCACATGAAATTTTAAAATGTCTTTTTTGCACGGCATACTTCATGCTGAGAAAAAATTTTGAAATGAAAGATAATCCAATATTAGAATGTGAATTTAATTTAAAGTAACTGTATGATTAAACACAAAGTACATCTCACTTTATACAATGAAGTAAAATTAGGTAGTACTCAACATTGAGAATAATATCAACTTAAAATTAAAAGCTATGTTACTATGATATTTGCTATGACAAATACACCGGAAATTATCGTTATACTCCTGGGCCACCATGATGGGGTAAGAATCAATCGAATTTGTCATATATTTTTTGAGTTAGTACATGCTGAAGTTGGATTACTTTTTTTTTCATACCCACTGTATAACCTAAGCTCTGCATTATACTCTGCCTCAACTCTTTTAACCAACGAACACACATGGCTACTAAGTGTATGCTGAAATAGTGACACATGCTTTCCAAATACAACCCTGTCTGAGTGAATTCAATTGCTACATAATCGTCTTCATTTTACTTAATTTCATAAATAGTACAGAAATACAGTGAGAGAAATACAATATAGTAACAGAGGAAAATAATATGCTAGGAGAAAAAATATGTGGTTACAAAAACCAGATCGCAATATTAACAGAGCAGCTAAAGAAAACTTAACATGATTTGGAAAATGAACACGACGAATTGTTCCAAGCGTACGTTTTCTGTTCTCCAAATTGCAAACTTTGTCAAAATCATTACAGCCATATGTTTGAAAGACAAGACAAAAGCATTGAAATTGATAGTATTAAATTAGATTAATTGATCACAAGTATACTTTAATACAATCACCATAAAATAATGTTAGAGCTAAATATATCATTATCACTTCCATAGATAAAAAATTACAAATACAAAATTTCGAAACATATTCGTTGTACTTTATCTCGTAGAGTTTGAAACCTACAAGTAAAGTTAAAATCCTATCCCAACGATATGATTCAACAAAAATAGAATGAAAATGAGTATATAGCTTACGTCTTGTAAAATAATCCAATTCTTTGTGAAAAAAATTGCAATATGATATCAATATCACCCAATCAACGAATAACTGAGTATATAAAACTCTTCTCTCCTGCAAAGCTCTTCTCTACTATAATAATCAATTCCTTCAAAAGGAGACAATTTGTTAAAAAGCAAAACCACTGTAAATGTCTTGTCATCACAAGGAAACTTGCTAATATATTTCAATAATTGTACTTTACAGATATCACGTAATGAATCCATCTGTCGCTTCATTGAAAACTCTATCGAAAAGAGGACTCCTGCAATTCATACATTTGGAAATGAAAGAAATCGAACCCATATATAAACAAAAATACACGTGCAATGGGTAGAGAATTATTTTGAGTCCTTTGAAAAACTCATCAAGCACTACAGTTTAAACGATGCTAATTTCTTCTGGCATGCCTTTTGGGCGGAAAAATCACTAACTGTATTTACTCAAGAAGAAATTAGCGGAATGTACTATTCAAACTCATATGATCTCGTAGAAGCATACGTACATCATCGTCATTGGAAATGGGGAAAAAAAATATATATATTGGAACAAGAAACAATTTTCTAAACAATTATGCGAATACATCCTTTATAAAATAGAAAAATTTGGAGAAAAAACTAATTTTAATTACAAAAAATATAATGAGTACGTAGACGTAGCATTAGAAATGTATTATAACGACAATTATGACATTATGGCATTACATTAAAATTTGATAAAATCTTCTTCTAGCCTTTCACCACGATGTTTGCAAGAACAATAATCCTTTCTTTAGATATTCGAACCCCACAATAATTAAAGTGTCTATTAGAAAGTATTTGTTTATTTTCCCAAGTGGTCCAGAATCAATTTAAACTCCACTAGATGCCGATTTTAATATCGAAATCAAATGATTTTCATAGTAAATACCGCAATTATATTCGTTCGCGTAAATGTACACTTGATCCTCAACAACGTTTATTAAATTTTCCACAATTCTCTCGATAACTTTCTCGGTGTGTTTGTTTCGTAAGTTTCAAACAGTAGAACGAATTGTTCTTTCAGAATATTTTCCTTGCTTCATCTAAACGTTTTTTTTGAATAACGAAATACGACATAAAATGAACGCGACGATTGCCTTAAAGATATGCTAGACATTTCAATCAATTTCTCATCTCGATCCCCCTCCATTGTACAAAAACTAAACATAAATTCGATCGCCTTATCGATCTTGTAAGGCGTCGTACTCAATTGTAACACATGTTCTTTTTCAAAACACATCAACTCCAAATACATTTGATCAAAATCATTGTGTTTTAATTTTCTCACCAAAGTATAATAATTATTAATACAAGAAATCTTCGTTAAATCCAAATCTTTACAATACAAACTCAAATCCATCATAAACTAAAGCAAATGTTATCGTTCACACCAATCTTTTAAATTCGTTCGAACTCGTTATGCATCTTGTATTACATCTCGCAACCTCCACAAAATTATCAGGATTAATATCCATATATATAGGTAAAAATTCACAAGGTAAATATTGGTGCAACAAAAAAAATTGTCGATCTATAATTTCAAAACCAAAATCTTTGATACTCAATATACTTAACCAAAAACAATAACCAATTTTATATGCATAAATCCTGTATTCCTCAATATCAATAACAGACTTATATCCCGTAGAATATTGTACTAATCCCGCCGACTTTATTTTCTCCCTTTCCTCATCAGGTATTTCCAACCGCTTCAACAACTCAACATAATAATCTACGGTAACGCCTTTATCATCAACTTTTTCTTCATCAACCAACTCTCGTAAATGTTTCATCTGAATTTCAAAATGATTCGTCATATAATTATTCAGCAGATGTCTCTGGGTCGCATCCATATCTCAAATTACTGAAGAGAAAATCATCGTATAAATCGTGCGTCAAAATAAAATCACACGTTAATAAATAACGATCGTCTCTCGAAAAGAAACTCACATGAACAAACTTTGAGTTAAATTTATCAACATACGTATAATGAGACAATTGAGGACAAGAAAAAGGAAGGTATGCATAGGATTCTTCTCATTTATATTTATCCATTTTTTCATCATCTTCGTACATCATTTCCTGAAGTAAAAAGTCACCGTACGCTCTCAAGATTTTAAAATATTTATTAAAATCCTGAAAATCATCTTCATGTATACTTCTAAGTTCCCTTGTCTTCGAAACATGAAACATCTTCATAACAATATCATATCTCTCTTTCAATAAATTCATCACAATCTTTTCCCTTTCTATAATGCTGATTTTTCGAAAACTCAAATTCATAATCCATTCGAAACTCTTACCAATTGCTCGTGCAATATTTTCAGCGTCCATAGTTTTCTCTAATTATTCGTCGTAAATGCCTTGCATTTAAAGGCATGCACTTGCACACATGCAATTTTTAGGATAAAATAATAACATATAAAATATAAAAATGTAACCCAACAGAAAAAATAGAAACTACTACAATCAACAAGTCAATCCACGTTCTAATCACTCTATCTTTTCGTCGGCACAATTAAGTTGCACCCAACTTTCTTCAAATTCTAAGATGATTTTTGAAGCTTCTTTTTTTTGGTCTTCTTTGTCTTTTTTCGCCTTGATTTTGTAATATCTGTCCATTACCATGCAATTAAACGCACAAGACTTTTCTTGCAAATCAAATATAGAAGTCATAAATTCACATTTCAATATTTTAACATCATCCTCCGCACGAATTTCTCCAAAAATATAACGATCGTGTACGGTAAGATATTTGATAAACTTCATAGTATTTTGTACAATTGCTGTAGGATCCATGATGATGATGAAAAAATCCGACTTTAAACCCACCTTTTATAACTAATATCGAAAAATAATTTTCTCAATACGCGCTAAAAAATCATCAAAATCGCCAGAAAATTTTCGGGCAAAAAATTTGTCGAATTTATTTTTGAAAAAAGTATTATTTAAAAACATTTTAACGTGCCGATTCTCATTCATTTCCCACATTTTACCATATTTCAACATTTTGTCATAATTAATATACAACGATTTTAAATGACATCAAAATAAATCATTTATCATGGAAAAACCTTGCAAATACTCGTTGCCCTCACCATACAATTCAATTATAACGCTCATCGCGTATAAAATAAAAACCTACGTGGAACCATTCATCAAACACGAGTTCCACATTAATACTCTTTTTTGAAAACGCAGATGCTTTAATAGCCTACTGCAATAAGAGAGCAGAAACCCCGAAAATGGAATGCTCGATCATCGACGCAATACATCATATGAGTCAAAAATCGAATCATTCTGAGGAATTGAGTAAAATTTTAGAAACGAAGACATCAAGAAAAAAGAAGGGGAAACAAGAAAGCTTTGCCACGAGTATCATCAGGCAAAGAAAGAAGCCGAAAAAGCCGATGACAAGCTCATGAATCCTAAAATCGAAGGGGATGAAGAAAAAGAAGCGGCAGATTTACTCATCGCTAAAAAGTTAGTTCTAAAGGCAATTCAATGCGAATATCTCGACGAAAGTTTTGAGTGTTATCATTTGATTGTAGATAAAACCCAAGAATATCCTGTGGACGATGTTTTAAAAATGAAAAATCGTTGTAAATGCGAGAATTGTTTCCTCACTTATTACGCTAAGCAATAAATTTTTAAAAAAACGAAACTCTTGTTTCATTTAATTTTCTCAAAAAAAAAACTTTTACGATTTTTAAATCAAAATTCGTGGCACCTCACTTCCATTTTTTAATAGGAAATTCACAAGCAATAATAAGTTGGCGTCATTTTGATTTTAAAACGGGAAATTCATGTCATTCACAGCATTTTGAATTTAAAAAGGCTAATTTCATGGCATTTTGATTTTTAAAAACAAGTTTAAGTAGAGTAAAAACAGGGATTCTGGCTCAAATTTGCATAATTTCCAGACAGTATCTAACAATTCCAGACATTGTGTCTGGAAATTATGCAAATGAAGTAGAACAAGTCTAAACACGTCCAAAGTTAAAAGGGGGATTCTGGCTCAAATTTGCATAATTTCGAGACAGTATCTAACAATTCCAGACATTGTGTCTGGAAATTATGCAAATGAGGTAAAAACATGTGTAAACACGTTCTTTGTTAGGGGTACCCCATTTTTCGTAATAGTAAAATATACAAGTTTAACCCCCATCAATTATGCAAATGAGGTAGAACAAGTCTAAACATGTCCAAAGTCTTGATTTTAGAATTAGTATAAATTATTGTTACAGAGTCATTGATGATGTTGTTTAGGATACAAAATGAAAAATTCAAATCCAAAATATAATTTACTATCAGGCACCCAGGTTTCAAAATTGAAATCTGAAAATTTTGATAAAAATAATAATAATAAAATGGAGAAGACAAATAATAATTATTATTTACCTTCTCATATTAAAGAACTTTTGAATGAAGGAAAAAAAGTATGAAAATAAACTTGGAGACAAAAAAAGTATTGCTCATACTAAAAATTCTCAACCAGAAAATAAAGAAATATTATCCAAACTTAAAGAAAAACAAGCAGTTCCTATAGAAGAGCAAAATAAGGAGAGAAAAATAAACTCAAAGGATATTAAAAAATTTCAGGCTAAAGGAGGAGTTACAAAAAACGAAGAAAATGTATATACACCTGAGGACTTCAAAAATATGAAGAAATTTTGAAATTTTAAATCTATTGATAAAATTCAAGATTTTAAACCTAATAAACCTAGACAAACTCTTCGAGAAAAATATACCAAATAAACGAGACCTGTAGAAGTTGAACCTAAACAAGGAAAACAAGAAAATATAATAAGATTCTTGTAGTTTTGCATGGTGAAACAACAATATCAGTATTCGTTTGAGCTATACACCATGTATTTTTATTATTGCAAAGCTTTCGGTCCGTTAGCCCGGACCTTCATCAGTGCAACTAACTTGAAA
>JAOBYK010598445.1:0-11382 GCA_025434845.1 Phenganax subtilis | reverse complement strand
CGGGTAACTTTACAATGCTTTGCGAAAAGGACATGCACAAAAAATCATTTTGTAAACTGATTTTTTTCAGTTAAAAAATTTTTTGAACAAATTTATAAAAATTTTGAAAAATTGCGCTCAGTTTTATTTGTTGTAGCTACTGCATTTCCTAAAAATTGCACTGCTCTCAACGAATCAGAATGGAGAAATTTTTTCATGTATGTTATTAAATCATTACTAGTACTTTTTAAAAATTTTGAAAAAATTTGGAGTCTTTCAAGATAAACCGATTTTTACATTAGAGTATTTACCAGGGACCGGTTGTATAAAACTTTTAACTACGTTTTAACTACGATTTTATGGTTAAAAAGTAATGAAATCTTGAATAGCCGACTCTGATTGGTTCGCACTTAACAATACTTAACTTTAACCATGTTTTTATACAACCGGCCCTAATGCTGTAAAACTATTTTCAATTGCTAGTACTTTATAAAAATATTTCGAAATACTATGGTACTGTAATCATATTTCAAGATACTCGTTCTCTAAAATTATTTCAAACTCCTATGGTACCTTTTAAACATTTCCAACCGCTATAGCAGTTTTTCTCCAGTTCTTTAGAAAGTTTCTTAAAATTTCGTATTTCGACACAGTTAAAATACTAAGAAAGGCTTGCCCACAGTTACCATTCGATGTTTCGGGAAGAGAAATTGTCGAATGGTTTTGGCAACCTATAACCATCTAGAGCCTTTCCTAGCCCCCATGAATATAACCGTTTGAATTTTATGACAAGCTTCAATTTATGAGGTATTTGATATACTTACATTTCATTTTCCGTTTGAGTTTTTCGTGTTTCGAGTCATTCGTGTTTTCCGTAGGAGATGTGGCCCTAGAGGTGCTCTCACTTGATATTGTTGTATTTTCATTTGACGAAGGTGACATGCTAAAGCAAGACAATATATTGAAATGAATTCAGACTTATACGCTATATACAGTGACTTGCCAAAAGTTTAAATACACTAATCATTTTTGGGAGAAAATGAAATCTTCTCGTAAAATTACAGTTAAGGCTCATTTTTAAAGAATATTTCCATATTATGTATTATTTATGTCAACATTATTGATACGAATACCATTTGCAAAGACAGCTCCTGTACAATGGGAGAGCCCACTGGTTTAATTCAAGCCAAAAAGAACAGAGATGGTCATGAAAGCAAATAACTTCTTACTAAATATTAAAAAATATTTAGCAATGATACATGTTGTGATTATGTGTCAAACATGCCATCAAAAAGTATAGTGTATGTTACGTATTTCAATCTTGAACAAGTTTTGTAAAAAAAAGGTAGTGAAATATAGCGTAATATTGAACTTTTTAGTATTGTATTTAAACTTTTGGCTAGTCACTGTATATATGCCCAAGATAGCAGATGTTTTATAAATTAAATATGGAATGGTATGCTGTTTGGTTTATCCTAGCAGCGTTTGGGTCACCTTTTAAAATTTGTAACGGTTTTCTAATGTTCCCCTAATGGGTAAGGATATATTATAAATGTAGACCTCAAGTGCTAGTGAGCCCTTCATTATTTTACTCTTTCTAGTACAGGATAATTTTATTCTGTCCTCCACCAATTGATTTTACTCTGATTAGGGCCTCATAATTTTCACTCTTTCCAACACCTGGGGCAGTTTGTACGAAGTCAGTTTAGCTCAAACGGTGAAAAAACCAAATTTTAAAACACTCCCTCTTGTCTTGTAAATCTTGCAAGTCCAATTGTATACGTGTTAATTCAATATTATTATTGTTAGATACATAATTATTGCATTCAGCACAAAAAACTTTAAGTTTGGTTGTATGAGGAATACATAAATGTTATTTCTAGTTTGAGCTTTTCCACCTTTTATGCTATAAACGGGCTTTGTACATACAACCGGCCCCAGGGGCCGGTTGTTCGTACGCTGTTTAGCTCAAACGGTAGTTAAATCAGAATTGAAAAACACTCCCACACATTTTCCAAAACTTTCAAGTCAAATCTTATGTAATTAAACTACAGGTAAATGCATATTGTGTTCAATAAAAAAACTTTCAATTTTGTTGTTCCAGGAATACATAAATATGATTTCTACCTTGATCTTATCCATCGTTTATATTAAACATGCTTCGAACAGCCGGCCCGGATGACTCAATTTTTACCCTGTCTAATGCCAGATTATTTTTACTCCTCATAACTCACAAGGCTTTTTGCCACTTAATGGATTAATTGAACAATCTGCTAATTTCTCTTTAAATCAACAAAAATGATGTTATTCATAAAACGATATATCACTACAATGCTTCTTTCAATGATTGGATAATCATATCCCAATGTACAATCCCTGACCTTGGATTAGGCTTCATGTTGAGCTTAGTTGTAATGGCGTGCCACATGCTTTGAATTTTTAAGGGCAATCACTACTCGTAAACCTGATACTTGTTTACTTCAGTGCATAGGAAATACCAGAATGAGACTAAAATACCTCAACTCATCAACACTTCCCAGACGTGCGTCTTCGAACAATGAATCAGCCGAAGCCTCTGACATTGAGTCTAAATTCGTAGGTGAAGCCTCGCTTTGTTCTTTGCTCAACTCTTCGGCGCTTTTCACCGCTGTTGTGCTATAACTTGCGTCGAATAACAGCGCACTATTACCGGAAAATCCCATAAAATCCTCTTGCTTTTCATTGCTAGTGGTAAAAGACCGTAAAACATGGTCATTTCGCACAATTCTCGACGCCTCGCTGGCAAAAAATTTCTCACTCGACTCATTCGATAGGCCAAGGGGGGATTTCTCATTTTCCAAACGGTATTGTTTACTGAGGTTTATTAGATGCTGTGCAAACGATATGCCGTGGCCAGGAAATGTTGGTACATTGCTATTGATATCGCTGTTTACATTACAGTCAAAGGTATCTGTCATATTCAGCTTAATAGCACTGCCGTCCAATTTGATTTCGACTTTGTCATTTTGGTTGTCCACATTTTGGGCAACTTTATTAGAATCTTGGCTGGGTGTCTTTTTGGGTATTTTAATTTCTTGGCCAGCCGTCACGTCGTTGGCATTAACACTATCAGAAGACATATTATCCTTCACTTTAGTCATAATCGTATCTTCGTTAATTTCAATGCTGGCGATACGTTCCCTTGGTTTCTTGCTCTCTGGTTTGGAAACGCACAGAGCGTTCTTGTCGTCCCACAAACGCACGGGCTCTTTTGCGTTATACGCTTTCACTCCGTGGCGCGATAGTTGTTTCATGACCTTCATTGGCATTTCCACGTTGTCCCGCTTTTCAATTTGGCATAAAGTGCGCTTTGAAGTACTGGATCTACTGGCTCTTGACTTTACATGAACTTTTTGCCCAAATCTGTTCGTTTCAGTTGTTGCCTTATGCATCAATGGAGCTTTGTGTAGAGTATTCATTGACGGTAAGCTATCGGAAATTCGTAGGGCAGCTCGCGCTACGGCCACATCCACAGCGCGCATTCTTCTGTCAACATTTGAAAGCTTCTTGACGCCGCCATCTTTGGTATTTTTCTTGGTTGGCCTACTATTTTTCGACTCAATCGCTTGCCGACGCACCGTATTCCCCTCGATCGGTTTCCTCGTTTCACGATTTTGACTAGTAGTACTTGGTCTGTCGTCAAAATTCAGCGACGAGTTAGATATGCATATTTGCGACTCGTTACCCAATTGCACTGCTAATACGCCGAGGTTGCACAGTACATCGCTTTTCGTGAGCGCCACTTCTCGCAACTTAATCGCGGCTTCGCGAGAAAGTTTAAAACTCACGCGAACGTTTCTATCCAAATCGGTCATCTTTTGGAGAGTACACAATGTTCATTCATTCCCCTCTCGTCCGATCGTCCAGATATTTGACTCCGTCCGTGTGCAACGCGTAATAACGTTGCGTGATATCCGTTAGGGCAAAACCCTTACACCCATATTAGGAAGGATCCCTCTTCTCTGGAAGGAACTACCCAGTAAGCCACTTGGCCGGGAGGAAAAGTCAAAACTCATCAATAATTCATGAAGAAACTTCAGATGAAATACATGCTTATTGGACAATTTGCCTTGCATGTACTCTAAGTACTTACTATATGTACTTACTAAACTTGTACATACTGAAGTTTAATTTAGGTAAATCCATCAGCACAGTTGGAAAAAGCATCTTACCTTCAGTACAGCCTGTTTTCCACTACGCGGAAATTTTCGTGCGGAAAATAAATCTATTGCTAGCCCGTCAGTTTGGCAGAGTTATTTTCTGCACGGAAATTTCCGCCCAGTGGAAAACGGGCTTGAATGTGCAAAGCGTGTGGTTGCAAAATGTCTTATGATCTAGAAAATAAAATCCAGCGAAGTTTGTAAATTTTGTATATATTGGTGTAATGTGCGAAAATTGCTACATCTTTTGAGCCGAAAATGCTAGCAATTTCCGCATGTAATACAAAAATATAAAAAAATAGGCAAACTTCGCCTGGCTTTATTTTCTAACTATTTTGACATTTCGACATCAAACCTGACAATTTTACTATATTTAAGGTGCTCTGTCTTGCTGTTGTGGTAAATTCTATGTTTTTTGTCGAATTCAAAATTTAGTCCATAAGGCAAATTGTCCACTGATAATTGTCTTGAAAATGGAGGAAAACTATGCAAACCTGTAGTTTTCACGGAACAGAGCAGGATAGTTTAAAACATTTCTTTTGCAGCATTATTCTAGTGGCGTTTAAGACGTAACCACTATTTTGTCGTGTAATTATTGAAACAGGCGGAGGGATGAAGTCTTTGAGTTTGTTTTGATTTCGAATTTAATTATCAGTAGTAACATTAGTGCGTGGGGGAGTTTTTTCGAGGTAAAAGCTCACGCTGGCATGTAATCAGTTCATGAATAGCTTCCCGCCGGGATGGCAACTGTGATAACATTTGAATGGTAATTTAGTTTCTTTGTGTACTAAAATTACAGTTGCTGTCACAAAATTAGCTCAATTGATTCAAGGATTTCTTACAAATCGTTGTAGTACTTAAGTTCTGCAAATGTCTGTGTTTCCATATTACCATGTAAAGTGTCCTAAGGGACAGTTTAGCCCATTTGTAGCAGTTTCCTCCTCCAAAATCCTAGTGGTCGAGTTATGGTTCGAGTGCCACGTACATGTGTGCATATTAAAAATTCTTGTGATATATTAAATGTTGGTGTCGTTCCGCTACGACTAACCATATCAACTCCTTTCGTTGAGAAAAGTTTTTATTGTCGATCATACTGTAACACTTTTTGATCGATTTGCTTTGGAACATAATCAACGTTTCCTTGTATTGTATTCATTGATTTGTTATTAACTTAATTGGTCCTATTAATTAGAAATTTCACTGTTGAAAAAGATGGTTTAATTTCAATTTCTTGAAATGACAATATTGCGAACCCATTTTAGGAAAATATTAGCAGTAACTACGAACGAAGAAGATTCGCAAAAAGGCTGCTTTGCATGCATGCGATTTGGACACGCAAGTACAAAACGTGAACTATAAATCCTTCAAACAAATAACACGTAAATTATTTAAAGTTTAAAATTCTAAACAAGTCCTTTTGCCGTTGTTTAAAAGATAGCTGCATTACAATTTAAACTCTTTTCCAGTTTACACCTGTCAAAAACGCGTAAAACTGGAAAACAGCCTTACTCCAACTGCTCTCTAACCTCGTTCCCAGGGCCCCGCTCCAATAACCATGGCGGCTTATTAATTCATGTCGAAACATGGACAGATAACAACCAAGAAATTCTCCCACGGTGTAGTATTTTTGTCCGAGCGCTATCTCCTCCCCCTGGCGTAATTTTTTCCCAAGTACCGCCTTCCTTTGCCCCCCCCCCTTCCTCTTCTTTCTCAATCTCATGCGAAGCACATGGTCAAATTTTTGTCGACTTTATTGATTCTTCAAGAAAGTTTCCACGTTCTTCCAAAAAATAATGGGAGCTTATTTATCAAAACCGGTGACTAAGAAGCAGTCGTTTGACGAGAAGAATGATAAACTTCGCTGTGGCGGCTCGGAAATGCAAGGTTGGCGAGTTTCAATGGAGGTACGAATAGTACACTAATACGACACAAGCTTCTCAAAATCGTAGAATTGTCTACTTTTAGTTGCTGCACACGCTCTATTCAAATCCCATTTGAAGAAGGCCTAGTGTAGTGTACACAAACGTTTCTAAGGTATAGAACGAAGTAAACAACTAAACATGTTTATGTCGTTTCAAATTCAAGGCTTCATCAAATATGAACTTGCTATCTTTGTATAGGGCAAAATTATAGGAATTTTGTCACAAATTTTGATCTTAAATTAGCTCTGATCTTAGTGCTCGTGTTAAACTGTTTAGGAGCGAGAATCTTGCTCTGATGAATGAAATCATGTACATAGCATTGGATAGATTTACCTGTCTTGAAAAGATAATTTATGATAGCCTTGAGATGCACTATTTAGCATGCATTGCTGAAAGTGTGTCACAATTTTTCTGGTTTTAGGGTTTATTAGATGCTGACAATTAAACTTGTGTTTGTATAGGATGCTCACAATTCTATATTGAACTATGATGACGACCTCTCACTTTTTGCTGTTTATGATGGACATGGAGGTACACAGTTAATACACCTGCATGTTGTAATAGTAATAATAAAAAAATGAACATGGTTTATTTACATTGTGAATGTTTCCTGTGCCCTTCATGAATGAGAGGCAAGGCCAGTGGCAGACACTTCACTAAATATTGGGGGGGGGGGCAAAGCCAAATTTTAAAGATATACTGCAGTGGGGTAATGAAAGTTTGTGGCAAAATTTGTTTTTGTTAGTGTGTATGCATACTTTGCCATCTGCATGTAAATATAATAACAGAATTCAGAAATGAATACATGTGGCAGCTACATTAAATGGCTGTAATATTTGTTATTTTGGCACATTGTCTCGAAATTATTGGAGGGCTCAAGCCCCTCTGCCCCCCCCCCCCCCAAGTGCCTGCCACTGAGCAAGGCTCTTACATATTAATGGTATAAATATATGGAGCTATTTTCTAGGATCTGAAGTTGCCAATTATACTGCCGAAAAGTTGCCAGACTTTCTAAAAACAACTGATGAATACAAAGATGGCAACCTGAAAGACTGCCTCATGAATGGTTTTCTGCAATTTGACCAACACTTGATTTCTGATGAGGTATTTTGAAACATCTTTTAAATCCGTAACATATTGATTATCATAGAGGTGAGCCGATGGCAAAATATTGCCGATACCAACACTAATAGTTGAAGAACTGGTGTATAGCCACTATCAGCCGATTAATCAGCAAAACCAATGTTAATTTTCCTGTAACCAATTTTTAGGTTCGTTATGTAATGAATTCAATCAAACAGGATGTTCTATTCGGAACAACACGGCACCATTGCGGAGCAAATGAGCAATATCGCAGTTTCCTAGGGCAATTTGCCGTGATCAATTAGCACCATCACTTGCGTACAAGTTTATAGCGATTACGGAAATGTCTCAACCGTCAACAGCCATAGTCTGTCAAGTAAACAAAGCCTTTTTGCATGGGAAGATATGGTGAAAAAGCATGTGGTTGGACCAAATAAGACAAAATCCACCGACCAATTCATTTACCGATATTTTATGGATAGTGAATGGCTATTAGCCGTCGACTGATAGTGAAAAGTGACGCCATTAATTGGCCTTGCTGATGTTTTGCCGACATATCGGCTCACCTCTAGATTATCGTAGTTTTTCTCAATTATTTTTTAATAGGTGATGGCAAAGCTTCGTGAAATGGCAGGATTGAATGACACTGCAACAAATGACAGTGAAGTTGATGCTTTGAGAAAAGAAGCTGAATTGCCTATGCATGAGCTCCTGTCAAAACTGAAAGAGGTTTTTCCTATTTTATGAATTTTGTTTGATGGCTGGTGGAGAGCATTGCACCTTAATGTGTTAACATTTAAATGTTGTAGGGAGGCTATGACGTTCCAGCCGATGACGAGGATGGCGATGATGTAAATGAAGAGATTGAAGAAGGTAATTATTTTCGTCATGTAGTTTTGCAAAAATTTAGTGGCATAGCTGTTATGATGAAGGAGGACGTTTGCCAGTTCTAATGGGGGGAGTTGACAGGGCTCAAGATTAGCAGTATCCCAATATTCACAGGTTACCAGATTTTGATTTTGGATACTAGATATTATAGGTTTAGTATCCCTTGAGGATACTGAAATAATGTACTAAAAAAATTGAAACTAGTATTTGAACTATCACTTCACACAAAATAAAAGTTTTAAATGCTGCTTCCTACAATGTGTTTTGTATAATTTCTATTCAATAGTGCTTTACCTAGTTTGGGTACTGCTTATTCAAATACCTAGTATCCAAATGGGATACTAATATGAAATAGGGATACCAGAATTTCAGTCCCTTATTGGATGTTGGAAAAAAAATCAAATCTTGAGCCCTGGTTGATGGTTGAAAGTTAAAATCCCCTCAATTGCCCTGTTTCTATGATACTTGAATAGCTGGTCATTCAAGCAAAATGGCGGAAGACTCAACCAACAACAATCACGAGAAAGACAAGAAAGAAAGTGACCAAGATGAGAAACCAGCTCAGAAGAGTGCTGACGAGTTAAAATCTCCAGAGGAAGTTGAAAGAGTGAATGGTGAGAAAATGGAAGATGAAGCGAATAAGATAGAAAATGGAAAAACTGAAGCATATGAATTACAAAATAAAACAGAGGATGGAAATATGAACATGGGCGAAGAAGATGAGGTACTGTAGCTTGAACTTAACAAGGTATCATTAGTGTTCCATTCTGTCTGAATATGAGTTTGATGCACACCAAAGGCACAGATTAGAGAGAATACAGATATCTGACTTAGGTTTTAAGCCTATGATTTTGGCGAGAGTCGGTTTTCATGGCCACTATATTCCTAGCAAGTGCCCTAAACACAGACTATCACCCTCTAGGGTGACGTCTTGAAAATCATTTGTTCAGGGGATGAATGCTTTCCTTTAGGGTACTTCCTAGGAATTTGGCCATCATGAAAATGGAGGGGCTGTCGGATATCTGTTTGTCTCTAATCTGTGCCAAAGGTCCCAGCTTCTTAGGGGCTCTTGTTCAATTCGTGGAAGATACTTGACTTTTGTGGGTGTTTTCTCAATAGTTATTCCCGTTCATAACTATCCATAAACATGCAACAAGTCTGGTCTGGTTGTGATCAGTTCAGTTTGTATCTCTATTTTGTGGCAGAAAGAAATGTTTGAGTGGGTCTTGTGTTGTAGTTTGCGCCCCACATACTTCATCTTGTAGGAAACAAACACCTATGTAACTAAACTTACATGATAACCCAGTGATCTGTACATATGTTTGTAGAAACTTTATTTAGAGAGGTTAGCCTCATCATCAGGTTGTTGATTGTCATGAGCAACGACCAATTTCAAAATTACAATTTTTAAGACAAAGGAAAGCAAATAAACAATTATGTACATATGTGTAACCCTTATAGTCAGGTATAAACCTGCATAATTTTATATTACATGATATTAGCCTGGTAAGACTGTTCTTTCAGCAGTTTATGAGTGGTCAAGCAGTTTTTGATAGTAAAATCATTTGGCATTTGTAGTAAAAATATTATAATAATAATATATATATAATATAATTTATAATATGTATAATATATAATATATATAATATATAATGTATTTAGTATACATAATACTTTACATTTGACAGCATGCCATCATCATTTTTAATTAGGGTCCTGCAAACTACAAATGCATATGGCATTAATGTATATCAACATATAATTTACATATAATACACAATATTTATATATACACATACTTTAAAAACAACTATGCTAAATGTAAAGATAAAATTGGTCTAGAAATTGCAACAAAAGAATGTATTTCAGTTTTTATTACAATACATTTTAACAAATATGACTTAATATAACAATGTGCTATAGAAGTGCTGCTTGTACAGGGTGTCGCAAGACATCAAAGCAAACTCTTTAAGATTGAACACCATAATGAGAACATAAAAATGGAATTAGAAATTAGTGGTTTTATTAGACAACCCATTGTACCCTATCTCAATGCGTCTGGCCCTGCCCAGCACAGTAAACAGAAAAATATTGAAAAATATGCATTGTTATGCACTGCTGCTTAATGGGTTTATACTTATAGCAGGTGGCACAGTTCAGTTTGGCATATGCAGGTGATAAATAGACTGTAATTCAAATAATTAACAATTGTTTTATGTTTTTCCAGGAAGAGGACGAGGAGGAAAGTGAAAGCAGCAATGATGACGAAGCTGATGATGATGATGAAGAAGACCAAACACAATGGCATGAGGGAGATGAGGTAGAAATGTATTACTGGTTACTTTTTAATTCATTTTTACCACTCAGGGCTTTTGTTTACATTTTGGCCACAGATTAGAGACTAACAGCTGTCCGATGTAGTCTTCAAGCCTATGCTTGTGGCAAAAGCCGCCATTAACCTAGCAAGTGCCCTAAACAAAGACTGTCACCCCCGAATACCGTTTTCAAAATCATTTGTTCAGGGGGGTGTTGGTTGAAAATTGCCATGAAAATTGTCGCAGCCTGGTTTCCAGAAAAACACCTATTGTTAAATATTTTAACACAACGAAAAATATAACGTCTTGTATCATGCCTGCCTGTCAATAGACGTCACTTTACTTTTTCAAACAATTTCCTACCGCAATGCATGCTGGTAAAGTGTACATCCGCCATCTTTTTCGTTATGGTCAATTGCATGTTTGATCAACTTTAACAGGTTGGTTATGATAGTGGCACTACAGCTGTGGTAGCATTGTTGAAAAAAGATCGTCTTGTAGTCGCCAACGTTGGCGATTCTCGTTGCGTGCTATGTCGCAATGGTATCGCCATTGATATGTCTGTCGATCATAAGCCGGATGATGATAAAGAATTGTCAAGAATACAGAATGCAGGAGGCAAAGTGACTGCCGAGGGCCGAGTAAATGGTGGTTTGAATCTTTCTAGAGCTTTAGGTGCGAGACTTGATGTTGTCAAAAATTTTAGGATAAATGTTGACTAGTTTCAGAATTGCTTGCATTTACAATGATTTAGTTAATAAATAGATTACATTTAGCCGTTTTCTGTTTAGAAATAGATACGTGATGACGTCATAACGTTTGTTCTAACCACATTATGACGTTTTGAACAGACAACGGCTAAATGTAAATCTAATTGTGTTATATATAGTGCTGTGCGCCGGAGCCGGAGTTTTGGCATATATTTTGCCGGAGCCGGAGCCGGAGTTGGTTCAGCTCCGGCAAAACTCCGGCAGCATTTATTTCTGCTGCAGTCTA
>JAOBYK010598223.1:0-11383 GCA_025434845.1 Phenganax subtilis | reverse complement strand
CTGGTGAACTTTTGAAGGAGGTGACGGAAAACTGTTTTATTCCGGGAGGTATAAGCAAAGAAACAATAAATAGAGCTGTTAGAAATTACATGGAGGACGGAAAATGGTCGTGGAAACAAATGGTGAGACCTGCCGCCGAGAAATTTACTCCACAAAACATTGAATACTGTCAAGAATTTCTCGATTACATTTCAACCGTAGACCATACAGGCTAAAATATTTCGACCAGTCAGGTGTTAAGCTTCCTGATGTGGCAAATCCAAATTACGGACACTCGCTAGTTGGAATGCCTTGCGTAGAAATCTTTAGAGTCACGCAAACGCCAAATATCACGCTCAATGTATTGTGTGGAGCCGAGGGGATTATGTACGCTAATACAGTATGCGGAGCGAGTAATAGCGTGAAGTTCCTAGAATTTTTTGCAGAAGCCTCAGAGAACTATTAGCTGAATGGAAAAACTATTTTGGAATATGGGGATCATATCATTTTAGACAACTGTGCCATTCACCATTTTGAAGCCGGTCAAATCCTTGGTGAATGGTTAGACAATATTGGATGCGTTTTGCTCTATCTACCAACTTACTCTCCAGAATTCAATCCTGCTGAATTGGTATTCAGTAAGTTCAAAAACATTTTGAAGAGATTGCAATACAGACCGTTACTGAGAGACAACTTACTTGTTGCTGTTTATGAAGGATTAGAACAAATAACTTCAGCAGACATGCGTGGTTTCTATCGATACACTGGCTATATTAATATTTAAGGTTCGGTTTGGACTTCATTACGTCGAACTCTTCTTTCACGTAATCTTTTCAGTGGCGCTAAAGCTGACGCCAAAAAACTTTATCGAAGTCTCTGTTTTGAGCTGATATGTAGCATATTCAGCGCATGAAAAGTACGACGGTGACGTCCATAAACTCTTCCTTATTGCTACGAAACATGAACGTTTATCTTGTTTTAATCGCGTAGTCATTAGGTAACGCCTGTGTAAACTAAATGTCCCGCCTGTATATATGTGGTCAATAATGTCAGTAGTTGATATATTATTTCAAAATAGCATGCCTCTACAAGTGATCTAAGCTCCATATAATTAGTTTGTATTTTAGTTTTGAGTCAGTCTTGGTTAGGGAGTGTTCGGTATGCCAACTTCTCTGCTCCAACTGTCGGTATTATAAACTTTAGTGAGTGCTCAATTGATTAAACGGAGTTGTTACGTTTTAAAATTGTGGCGATAGTTGCCAGTAAAAGATCCCGAGAACGTTGCTATGTCCTCGCGCAACCCAGAACTACTCCCCAGTAAAAGCCTAGTAAGATTTGGTGCAGGATGCGAGTCTACTACCTGCCACTGAAGAGATTTGTGAAACATTTCGAAGACCAGATTATGACGATCGACAAAGAAATCACGACAAAGAAAGTACGAAAAAAATCTCAAGCATGTAAGAAAAGAGATCGACTAAGAATGACAAATTTCATCGCCAGGAAAAAACAAGAAGCGTTCGAGAAAAGCAAGGCTAGCGTGGGATGTTCAACACAATGTGACAGCATGAAAAAAGATATGCTGATCTTACTGAAAACGTCTACTGAAGAAATAAAGAAGCTTGAAGAGTGCAACCAGCAGTTGCGATCCTATGTTGCTGACTTGCATTGTTATGCAGAAGAACTAGTTTCGTGGACAGAACAATCTCTAGAGATGGCGTCAGAGCCGAACGACAAACTTGTGTACACAGCAAAAAATCCTTTTCTTATTTCAAGAAAAAAAAACTTGTTTCAAGAACATTTTCTTGAAACAAGATTATTTTTTCTTGGCAGAATAAAAAGAAAATTTTCTTAATAAGAAATATAATTTAAGAAAAATTTCTTAAAACAAGAATTTTGTATATTAAAACAAGATTCTAATTTAAGAAATATTTCTTAAAACAAGATTTTTGTTTTCTAAAATATAAATATAATTTAAGAAAAATGTCTTAAAACAAGATATTTGTTTATTAAAATAAGATTACAATTTAAGGAAAATTTCTTAAAACAAGGCTTTTGTTTATTAAAATGAGAATATGAATGCAGAAAAATTTCTTGAAACAAGATTTTTTTTATTAAAATAAGAAATATTCTCTTGATATAATACATTCTTTTCTTAAAGCAAGAAAACATTTTCTTACAACAATACAGTATTTCCTTAAAACAAGATTAAGTTTTCTTAAAATAAGAAGTTATTTTCTTCACATAAGAGTCGTTTTTCTCATGTTTTAAGAAAACGTTTTCTTAGCTTAAAAAAGAATTTTCTTATACAAAAGTGAGTGTAAAAGAAAAGTTTAGTAATTGTTTTAGAATAAACGTGTTCTTCTCAAATTAGTTTGAAGCAAATGTGCAACATGCATTTTTTTTATAAAAGCATATATAGAGATTTCTGAATTGCAACTAGCGATAAAACATAAGGAACATTCACTCTACTTGTACTAGTCGTCTATGAGACTCTAATGTGCTAAGAGAAATCATTTTTATAGTTTTTATATGCTGCCAGCTGGGAATTAAATAGTGGTGTGATGTCTTTTGGAACGTTAGTATCTTCAAATATGAAATACTGGAGAATATTCATTCCAATTTCAAAATTCTTTGGGTAGTCAAAGTCGAGAAAATAAAATGTGGCAATGAATGCCACAGCTAATTCAAAAATTAAATTTGTGCTGGCCTTTGACAAAATACAGTTGCCTACTATGATGTATACCATTTCTTTATCCAGAAGAAGAACAGGTACATTTCCACCTTGCTTTTTCCACGTGTCTGGGTCTTCATGAACCTATATGGTGAAGAGAAAATATGTACATCAGTTGCTTTAACCAACAGGCTGTATCCAAACATTAAATATCTTAACAATGCACAATTACCTTAAGGTGATGAACCAGCTCTTGGTTCAATTGCTTTTTTGAAAGTTTTTGTTTTCCAAATACTGCAGGCAGGAATTGCATCATGTGGAATATTTTGCTAACTGAGATCAAAACAACAAAATTATCTTATAAATGATCTTGATTATATTGTAATGATTAGAACTTATAATTATGTAATTGTTTCTAAGCTTTTTTACCAAAGGTGAGAAATACATGCATGAACAGTAAGCAACTATAATGTTCTCAATAAGTTAACATTATGCACATGAATAATAATCTACAACATCTTTTTTTGGAGAAAAAAGTTGCCCCATGTTCAGTTATGATAAAAAATATGTAGCAAAAAAGTGTAAGAGTGTATACACTGAACAGACATTCCATGCTGCTGGTTCTTTGGCGGATTGATTCCTTTAGAATTAATGCCATAATAAATAATGAACTCAAGCTTTTCCTTCAGCCTGTGCACATATTTAGCAAGGAAAATTCCACATTCACCTGGGTCTTCCTTGAGAACTCGCCTAGCTTCCTCAACAATCTAAAGAAATAATTTGAAAATTTAAAACATTACTTTCCTGTACTAAATCTAAATTGCATTACTAAAAAACAGTGGACAGATATTCATCACTTGTTCTAATTGGTAGTACTGTAAAACATACACAAGATCCATTGTCTAGCCTGTATTCCTCCGTGCAAGCTATACAAACTATGCTTGGATATACGTTGCTGTACATACCTCTTCATGGTCATTGAAACAAGGATATCTCTCCAACAGTTCAACAGCTCGATCTTCAGCTAGAATACTTGTCACCCATTCCCTTCTGGCTGCATATTCTTTGTTCAGGTAACAATTGATCACTTTTTTGTTGGGGTTCTTTTTCTCCATTTCTTTTTTAAGACACTTGTAATGCCTTTCCATTATTCCTGTGCCATCACACTCTTGCTGATTATCCAAATTTATAACATTGTGATTATTACTGATAATTCAACCAAAAGGCATGTAAATGATACTTAAAGATGGTCGTTAAGTCCACAACATTAACCTTAATTCACCTGCCATTACTACTGAGCATGTTCCATGTAGGTATCTACTTTACAGGCTCTTTGTTTAATATCCAGTTGATTCTTAATAGTGTTAGTACATCTATTGTAATTGTACAGCCATAGAAATATATGTATATGTCAGTATATAATTACCAAGGGGCACATCGCTCTCCATGACAGTTTCAGAAGTATTTTGAGAACTTTCTTCATCTTTGGGACCACAAATTTCTTTTTTGAAAGTCTTCTTCTTTTTAGGACAAGGCCCTTGTTTCTTTTTGACAGGTTTTATATTGCTGAGTCTTCTTTTGAGTTGCTTGAGAATAACACCCTATGCAAGGTCACAAACAATGATACTTGTTAGAATAGACTATACAGGCTCTTCTATTGCTGTTTTCAAAATGATTAATTCTCGTGCATTGCCTTTAAGTAAAGTACAGTGTAGTACATGCACTTACATGAAGAGTTTCTTCGTCTCTCAAGCATGGGTACTTAACAACTAAAGACTTCGCCATTTCCTCCAATTCGGAATGCGTTGGAAAACGTTCGAACAGAGGGATTGATGTCACTGACACCATATTGTGTACTGTACATCAAATAAGCCTGTTTCTAATGTCGTTAGACATCCTTCCATTTTTTGATGAGTTTTGAACGTCAGCATCACTATAGATGGTGAATTTGGGCTTTTCCAACAACAAAGACCTCCTTGATTGGCTAAACATGACAACATCATCTTCCTGCATTTTCCTTGTACTTGTTTCCCAACATTCATCACTTGAATCAGAGGTCACAGAACGCTTTAAAGACATGACAGGTGATAAGGATCTTGGTGTAACAGCAGGTGATGATTTAGATGAGGTACTGGATGCCACAGAGGGTGATATGCTCCATGTGATAGCGTATGGTGATGTCTGAGACACAAACTGAGATAAAGCATTTCCAGGACCTTTTTTAAACTTAAAGATGTCAATGATCACATACATTAAATCAAATTGGTCACAAACTATTCATAAGTCTTGCAAAGAACAAGCGCTCACAACCTTTATACATTACTGTATTCCATTCTTAATACAATCTTAATGGGTTGACTTCCTGGATACAAAATTAAAGTGCCCTGGAGTTCCTTTAAGGTATTCCTCTGAATTTAATGCAAAATGGTTGGCTTACATTCATGGATGTTTCAATAATTTTCCAAGCTTTTGATCGGTGAATAATTTCTTTCCACTGCCAGGGTATATATGTATCTTTGAGCGCTTCATAGCAGAGTGCCTTAATATCATCGTCTTCAGTAATTGCATTCTCAGGAAGAAATACACGACATCCACTTAGATTATTTATTTATTGACTGATTGATTTAGCTTTGCCTACTAGGGTGAGTCACAACAAACGCACAAGCCAATTACAGTGGTCTCTTTTTTACCTAACCCACTCTGTCAACATTTTCTATCTATTTGGACTTGAATATTCTTAGCAATTGTTACATTAATATGTATTAATCTTTCGAATTCGAAAGGTTACATATTATTGCACTATTTTGTCCACAAAGTGTGAGAAAATATTGTTTTGTGCGTAAATTTTGATGGTGCCTATGATACTAACACAATATCACATATGAATTACAATAAAATTTAAAAATGATCATGTTCTATTACCTTCCAGAACTTCAGCGATTTCGTTTACTTCCTCCTTAATCTTTTGAAATAGCGTTTTCGCTCCCGAATCCATTACGTTGCCGATAGAAAACGAATAAATTGCGCAAAATATTGAATACATTTGCACCACGAGGCTGAAATTTTGATACAAAGCGACAGCGTGGCTTTGGGCTCCCAAGAGTGCACTAGAGCATTGTGGGATTCCACTTGAGAGAAGTGAATTTCCACAATGAAAATCGGATAGTCAATTTATGATCACTCTGTAAAATTCTAAATTAGTCAAAGGACCATATCATTCAATTCGTTTTTATAAGTCTCTTTCGGAAACGATTTGAACCTTGCAAAGCGCTGTTCATAATTCCTTTTTTAAAAATTTAACTCATGAAGGACAACTTATATAATTAAAAAAATGGAAGCACGTTGAAGCATTCTCGTTTTGCATTTGTGTTCGTTTGGGTGATTTCACTGTAACTGGGACAGTAGCTTCCTACTTTTTCACTATAACTGCAATGTAAAAAGGTATGAGAAATGGATGGGAATCTGGCGATGTGGCAATGTTGAATTTGTAGTGTTTTTGTGGCAATTTCTCTCCGAGTGCTGATGGGTCACTACTTCTCTGCACACAGCAAACAAGTAAACTTCTTGGTAAAATGTGGAGTGAATGATTGCCCAGCAACATTCACACGCTATCACTCGTTTTACAAACACGTGGCAAGACCTCACCGGGAAGAGTATGAAAACAATGTGGCTTTACGAGAACAAGTGCTACATTTAGAGCAAGATCAGGATACCAGTAACCCTATTACTGAAATGTCGCATATGGCTGAAGATGTTGAAGAGATTGAACCTTTTATGGTAGGCGAGAACAGTAGTCTCAGTTCTTCTGATATGATGGGTGACAGATGCTCTAATGAAATGGCAGTAGAATCGTGTATTGAAGATCCTGAGGTGAGAGTCACATATAAAATATAGATGTCTACGTAGTTCATTCTTAGTGTATTGGTTGACAGAAAGGTTTGCAGAAATAGTCTTTATTTATTTTTCCTACTTTAATTTTAAAGTAAGTCAGGGAGGATGAGCAAACTGTAAATTTGGGAGAAACTCACAAAAATTACATTTGTTATTTAATGCCATTACTGGGACATATATAGCTTATGCACTTGATTTACTAGATGCACTGTAGCTTGCAGAAGGAGGAATTGTAATGTAAATAATTGTATTTTTTCCTGCAGGTCTCTGAGTTTGGTTTTCAAAAAAATGAAGCATTTTTTATATTGAAAGTTAAAGAGCGAAACGACATCACTCAGGTACGATACATGCAAGTTTTACACAACTCCTTCATGTGTATCATTTAGTCTATCACAGAATCAAATGCAGCCAGTAACAAATATGTAGTACCCCCCTCCAAGCATATATTTTGTGCAAAAACTATTGACGCATGTGCTTTTCAGGTGGCACTGGATAATGTTTTAAAGAGCACCTCTGATCTTATTCGTAGAAATCTAGACTTGGCAAAGAAAAGGTTGTTGCTTGCATGGGAAAATCAGAATAATAGGCCAGACTTTTCACAAAGCATTAACGAAGTTTTTGATGGCATTCCGAACCCCTTTGCAGCGCTAGGAACCAATTGCCTTCAAACATCATTTATCAAGAAGCATCTAAATTATGTGCAAATAAAAGAAGTCCTTCTTGGGACAAAGATATCGGCCAAATGTAACAAGAACAAAAGGATCCTTGTGGAAAAGAGAGATACTTTTGTGTACATTCCAATCCTTGAAAGCTTACAACAGTTTTTATCTAACAAGAAGGTTGCAAAACTTTTGATAAAAACACCAATTTATTGTGATCAAGAGATCTGTTATGATATATGTGACGGAAAGGTTTTTCGAAGTGATCCTTTCTTCCAGGAACACCCAGATGCTTTGCAAATAATTTTATACCATGATGCTGTAGAAGTGTGCAATCCATTAGGAAGTCATGCTGGTATTCACAAACTGGACATGTTCTACTACACATTAGGAAACCTAAATCCTAAAGTGAGGTCAAAGCATTGTGTTGTAAGACTACTTGGCATAGCAAATACCAAATTCGTTAAGAAATATGGACATAATGCCATTCTTAGACCAATCATTGATTATATTAAGAAGCTTGAAACTGGATGTCCCATTACGGTTAATGGTGTGCAAAAAATTATATTTGGGAAAGTTATCAGTTGTGCTGGAGACACTGAAGGTCAACATGAGTGGGGCGGGTACAAAGTTGGAGTTGGGTTTGCTTTCCAAAAGTGTCGTCATTGTCTTTGTCAATATGATACCATGCAACAAAAGTTTTACGACCATAACTTTACTGCAAGATCCAAAGAATCGTATGAGAGACACTGTACAAAAATTGACGAGGCCCCTACAGAACAATTAAAGGCAGAGTTAAAGATTACATATGGCATTAACCATCGAAGTGCATTATGTGATTTGTCAGGTTTTGATATTACTACCCAGCTACCTCAAGATATAATGCATACATTACTTGAAGGTGTTGTACAGTATGAACTTCGCCATATATTGTCTTATTACATCAGTAGTGGAAGGTTACTTTGGAAATGTTAAATGGAGCTATCAGCAACCTGCAATATGGGTATAGCGAAGTATCAGATAAGCCAGTACTTCTGAGAGAAACGGTATTCCAGGGTGATGAGTGATATAAATTGAAGTTGAATGCTTCACAAGCGAGGTTGTTCCTTCGTTTGGTGCCGTTTGCTCTGTCGTCACTTGTTCCTGAAGATGATCCTGTTTATCATTTGATCACTGAACTGATTGCTATTTGCCAAATTGTATTTGCGCCAGTAATCAGCCTACAGACCATTAACTGGCTTAAGTTGCTAATTGCCAATCATCTTGAAAATTTCAAGCAACATTTTCCACATGTGAACACAATTCCAAAACAGCACTACTTAATCCATCTGCCTGGAATGATTAAACTTCTTGGACCACTTGTGCGACACTCCTGTTTTAATTTTGAGTCTGCACATAATTATTTTAAAGACCTCAGTAGAAAGCAGAACTTTAAGAATCTGCCTAAATCATTGGCAGAAAGGTGTCAGTTGAAAGAATGCAGCAACTTTGGTGACCCAAGTGAAAACCCAAAGTCCCATCCGTTATTTTCTTCGGAACGAAAATATGGTCCTTTGTCTGTTGCTGGTCAATTTGCAAAAGAACAGCTTAGAGACAAAATGGACAGTTTTGGACTGCTGCCAGACATAGTAGAGGACCTGTATATGAGTTTGCATGCACTTCATTTAGGACAGATAATCTCAACTGCTTTAGAGCAAGTTGACCATGGCGGTCAACATGGTATCGCTGCCCAAACCCCAATCCGGGGCGAAACGCCCAAACCTGACCACACCCCAAAACGAGACTTTCGCCAGAGTGCTATCGGCCAAACCATAAAAGTTCTGGCGATTCTGAAGTGCTTAAATGATTCAGAGATGGTGCTTTAGGGGTGGTCACTGGTAACTGTGAAATGCCTAGCACTAATATCTTGCAAGAAAATGACAGTACAATAGCCAAGGCCAAATGTCAATTTGTGGCTTACAACTTCAGAGAAACAGCAGTGGACCTACAACACCTTTTTTTCCTAAATCTTTTTGATAGAAACATAATCTGGACTTATTTAAGTAAATTATCACTGTTTTGGGGTAAAATAGTTGGCATTTTGGGCCCGAAATAATATTCTGAAATGCACTCACCTCCTGCAAATGGACGTATTTGGCCAAATTCGCCACTTTATCTCGATGTTTTTCAAAGATACCGATGAAATCTTTCCAAATGTGTTGGTCAATATAGACATAGTGGTGTCAAGTACATTTTAAATGAGTTTTAACCGGGCTCGAGTAAATTCTAGCTGTTTAACTATTGACATCGCAAACCTGAACTTTGTCCAAATTCGGCGCCATTTTGTCATCTCGTGCCGTTGTGAGCAATTCGGCTTCGTTATTTTTCCATCTATGCCACTTCGATCGCACTAATAGCAAATTTAACCCTTTATTAAGAGTGTGAAATTAAAAACATAAACTAAAGAAGAGATTTGCTGCATTTTACCACCCTGTAAAATGTTGCTTGCGAGTTTTTCAATATATTGAGTACAAATCTCGCGTGTGCTAAGTGGCTGGCAGACACAGGGGGGTTCAATGTTTTTCACGAGGATGAAGAAGCTGTGCCAAGCAATGGTGATAGCTAGCAGGACCCTTTGGGATGCATTTTAGACTTATAGTTCGCTATTGGTTTATTTTTTGCCTATACTGAAAAATTGATTTAATAAAAGTTAAAAAGTCACCTTGGGACCGCAGCCTTCTTTCCATCCTTTTTCCATTTTTGTTAAAAACAGTGAACCCCCCTGTGTCAGCCCGCCACTGAGCACACACGAGATTTGTACGCAATATATTGAAAAACTCGCAAGCAACATTTTACAGGGTGGTAAAATGCTGCAAATGTATGTATGGATGTATGTATGTATGTATGTAACCTTTATTTAAAACCATTATCGACGCTAGCCTCAATCAACATTGAGCTGGTTTCCATGAGGGGCATCAAAACACTACAAGTAGTCAATATACAAACACTAAACAAAAATACATAAACTATATTACAAAGGATTTTAGGTGTGACCCTGTCTAATATTTAATCTAAAAACGTTTTCAGATTCAGCTAATTTCGCTTCCAGTGGGAGGCTATTCCAGAGTTTTGCGCCACTGTATTTAAAACTTTTTTTCAGAAATTCTCTTTTCGGGGCTGGAATAGCTAAATCTGCAAAACTGTTTCTAAGATTATAGTTTCCGTGAATTTCTCTAGATCTAGTGAAAAAGTTTTTCAAATTTGGTGCAGTATTATTATTTAAAATTCTATACATTAATATTGATTTATTACGAGTTTGTCTTTCTTCCAAAGTAACCCAATCAAGAGATCTAAGAACGTCAGCTGAATTGACTTCATAGTCTGCGCCGGCAATTATCCTTGCCGCGCGATTTTGAAATTTTTGAAGTTTATCTTTCGAGAAAGCACAACAGTTGCCCCATGGTCGATGCTAAAAGGGGTAACTCAAAAGTACCCGTCCAGTCTCTTTGCGGTTTTCCATTGTTTTGTTATCATCGCGCGACCCCCCGTCCAAAAAAATGACACGTGATCACAATGTAAAATTTCAACCTGTGCTTTGGACTGCTTTGGATTGCTTTACAATGTATTAGAATGCTTTATGCGGTTTTAGACTGCTTGCCATTGCTTTACCATGCTTTGGACTGCCTTACAATGCTTTAGAATGTTTTAGACTGCTTTCCATTGCTTTGGATTGCTCTAGACTGCTTTACGTTGCTTCACCATGCTTTGGACTGCCTTACAATGCTTTAGAATGTTTTACTCTATTTTAGTCTGCTTTATAGTGTTTTAGACTGCTTTCGACTGCTTTCCATTGCTTTACCATGCTTTGGACTGCCTTACAATGCTTTAGAATGTTTTAGACTGCTTTCCATTGCTTTGGATTGCTCTAGACTGCTTTACGTTGCTTCACCATGCTTTGGACTGCCTTACAATGCTTTAGAATGTTTTACTCTATTTTAGTCTGCTTTATAGTGTTTTAGACTGTTTTAGACTGCTTTCGACTGCTTTCCATTGCTTTACCATGCTTTGGACTGCCTTACAATGCTTTAGAATGTTTTAGATTGCGTTTCATCGCTTTATTATGCTTTACATTGCTTTATCATGCTTCAAATTGCTTTGGATTGCTTTACCATGCATTGGACTGTTTTACAATCATTTACAATGC
>JAOBYK010597890.1:0-11388 GCA_025434845.1 Phenganax subtilis | reverse complement strand
ACAGTTTTCGTTATGATTCTGTTATATTACTGCAGTTTTAAGCTCTGAACACGCGTTTTAATGATTTAATTCGACTATACGTCCTGAAAAAGCGGTACATAGAGTAAACGCAGCCCAAATAAAACAGGTTGTCGGTGTCCTTCAAAATGCTAAAATACATATTATAACTGAAGATGCAAGTGCATCATGATGAGAAGAAAGTGCATCATGAGATAGCATTATAAAGGTACCATCAGTTTGATGTGAGTTTTACTAATGGACTACAAATCTGATGACCAAAAATCATATGTCACGCACTTTGGCCTTATATTTATGAAATTTCTGGTCATTATCATCTGAGCTACAATGTGAAATACTAGGTGTCCTCGAGCTAGGACACAGAATCGAACATGTTCAGGAGCAGGCGTTCTTTGAGGAATCGAACCTAACGCCGTTGACGCCGGTTAAATGCTCTGCCAGTTAAGGTGCAGATGAAATTGTGTTCTTTTTGATTTTGCTGCATCTCGAAGACTAATGATTGGATACTATACTTTAAAAGTTAGTTGGAATTATCGCTGCCCACCAGGGACCACCAAACGCTTAAAGTTCGGAAAAATTTGGTTGAGAGTTGGATTGATTTGGGCTAAGTAGCGGAGGATATTTTTATAAAAACCGACAAAGTGCTAAGTTAGATAAGGTCTGCTATGCAAAGAAGCAACTTGTGCTGAAAGTTGCCGATTTAATACCTTGAGAATTTTAGAGTACAGCGAAGGAGCCATAATTCATAACTGATACAACACTGTGTGACGTTGAAGGTGTAGGTGAAGAAGTGTAGACATGCTTGTTGGACTGTGAATCAAGTGTGACTATGCGCCCTTTTGCCGTTTCTTCTCGATATATAACTAGTTGATGTGATATTATTTATTACAATGCTTACAGTAGTATTATCTACAGTATATGCGTCACTGCAGGAATGAGGGTCGACTTCGTTGGACTGCATGTTCCCAACTTCAACTCTAAGCGATTACTGAATTATTTCCGAAAAAAGTATGGTTCTGTAGCTTAAGCTCAAACTCAATTCTAGCACATCCTTTTTTGTCGATACAATCCATGATTAAAGTTCTTTATTCGTTACACAACTTCGAAAATTGGCATGATGACACTATCCGGAAAATTTAGATGATGATTCAATTCATTTCTTTCACCCTATCACTCTTCTTGCACAGAAACAGAAAAACGTCTACTATGACGTCGCTTTATTGCACTCTTCATTTTGGATTTGTCTGTAGAGGATGATTTTTCCCTTGATAGCTTGTTCACGTTATTCTTTCACTAAATATTTCTGTCCGTAACTATTAGGTCGTTGACACGTCTGCAGGCATCTTCATTTGCGGTTCATGTTTCGCTTTGTTATGTTAGTGTGAGTCAGTAGGGCTTAGCGTTTTACATTAAAAGCCACGCATCTTTTTTCAACACCTTTTTAAATTTCAATTTTCCACTTGCACGAAGGCGCCAGTTGACCTTCTTATCAAGAAAACAAACGTAGCACACTTCGCACTCGCATTTTTTCAATTTTTTGTTGTGCACGTTGGCTTTGTTTTAGACTGTAACATCTCAGGATTTGCCATAAACTTATCCATTTTGACTGTTTTTCTCAGCGAACCGGTAAGGAGTTGAGTATTTTTAACTTTTCTTTGGTCGCGGCGACCAGCGAAAATTTCACTGCTGGGCATGCTCCATAGCCTATTCGCAGACTCATGCGACGAGTTCGTGCAAACCGAACCGACAACCCGCCTTTCGAATTAGTAACAATTACAAATACATCCCAAGAGACTAATATGCATGAGAAAAACATGACACGACTATTTCACCAATCATTGGAGCTGAAGACGACTAAGGAATGTTACAAAGTGCGGATAGTTTACACATTTATGCCTACAATGAACGATAACTGTCTATTGCTCAAAAGACTGTGCATACAATAGTAGGTTTACTCGCACACATAGGGCCGGAAGTGACGTCACTACTGTGCCATGTGCTCCTGGAAGCAATTACGAATGACGTAATCCAGCTTTATTTTTTCTGTGTACGTACGCCTACGTACAGACGTTAATTTATGCGAGCAAAGATCAAATTGGCTATAATTTATGCGACCGAATTGACCAGATGTACTCCAGCAAGGCCAAAAGGGCCAAACAGAATAAAATAGACAAGCCGAAAAGGCCAAAACGTAGGCCAAGCGGGCCGAAAAGGCCAATCGGGCCAAAATAGGGCACGCGCAGCTGGTTACCCCATCTTAGCCTCACTCTAGTGACAAATAGTTGAAAGGATATTTAGGAGCAAAATATCATTGTCAAGGCTGAATAAACATATTACTAAATCAACACGGAATAACGTTAGAACAATTTATTGCTTTGAATATAGCAGTTTGCAGTGAATCAACAAACTGTCAGCTTTACACAATGCAATGAGAATGAGACACTGTGCTCCATTATCATCACCATCATTACTGTCACGGAAATGGTGTCTCTCTAACATACGTAGGAAAAGAAACTTTCTGTTTTTAACAGCAGCTTCCACTGCTTCCTGAGGATCAAAAGAATCGTCTTCAACGAATCTCTTTTTAGTTTCCATAATCTTTTTATGCACAGGATCCTTTTTTATTTCTGACATCCACTGTAAGTGGTCCAAACGAACATTTCTTAGTTCTTTTGTCAGTTCGGGCAGAATTGTTGAAAACGATTGTTTCTTTGCATCAATTTCACTAAATCCATCATTTTGAAAATCTTGTACTAGTTCTTTGTACTTTCCACGAGTCTCGACGCTGTTTCATCTATCAAGGTTCGTCAGGGGTCGGAAACGTCTTCGCCTTCGCTGGTCCCACCGTCTTCGCTTTCCTCGCTGCTGCTCTGTTCTTCTTCACTGCTATATACTTCGTCTTCCTGTTTGTCATCACTATCGAAAACATCGCGGTTGTCTGAGCAGGTAGCTGTCGCTTTGTCGTAATCAACCATTCTTGCTTTGGTCTCTGCATAATGCCTTCCTCTTCTGCACAAGATGACTTGGCATCATTCAGACAAACGCATCTTTCTGTGCTTGATAGCCCATGAATGTCTGCCAAATTTTTTGATAGTTTACAAAGATCTTTGTTTCCACATAAATGACAGTCTTTACGTGTTCGCGGCATCCAGCAAAGTGATTTTATTTTTCAGGGTACACAGTTTTTAACGGTAATGTCCCAGAAAAACGTCCTTGAACGGGACTCAGGGCGTTACCTCGGGACGTATTAGGCACTATAAGCATGTACGACGTTAAGAAGATGACAACGGCGGAAGCAAACTCCTTCAAAGAAATGCTGGTAATAAAAGCTGTCGTATATTATCATTCTTATGAATTTAGCATAGTGTAAGAAGTTGAAACATTAGTTTTTACGATTGAAAAGAAATTTACTTAACCCAATTTAATGCGGTACTTGCTGCCTATTGAAATGCAGACGTTGTACACAAGACGTGAAATCCTGAGGTTTGCAGTTTTAAACAGTGCGTGAACGACCTCTAAGAACTCTAATAGGTCTTTAATTATTCATTTCTTTTCAATGGCTCGTTACATTGAAAGCAGTCGTCATTTGTTGCCGTTGTACATGCTTTAAGGTCCCTATTTTAAAGAGTCCCGACGTCGCGTAAGATTGTTTCACGGTAAGAACTATTCTCTGTCTAGCCATCAATCGGACCTGCACGGCTTACGGGACGCAGGGACTTGGCCCCGGGACGCGTTTGAGGCGTAAAATAAAATACGTCCCGAGGTGACGCCCTGAGTCCCGTTCAAAGACGTTTTTCTGGGACATTACCGTTAAAAACTGAGTACCCTGAAAATTAAAATCACTTTGCTGGATGCCGCGAACACGGTAAAGACTGTCCTTTATGTGGAAACAAAGATCTTCGTAAACTATCAAATCATTTGGCAGACATTCACGGACTATCAAGCACAGAAAGACGCGTTGATCTGAATGATGCCAAGACATCTTGTGCAGAAGAGGAAGGCATTATGCAGAGACCAAAGCAAGAATGGTTGATTACGACAAATACCTGCTCGGACAACTGCGATGTTTTCGATAGTGATGACAAACAGGAAGACGAAGAGTATAGCAGTGAAGAAGAACAGAGCAGCAGCGAGGAAAGCGAAGACGGTGAGACCAGCAAAGACGAAGACAATTCCGACTCTTGGCGAACTTTGATACATGAAGCAGCGTCGAGACTGCGTGGAAAGCACAAAGAACTAGTACAAGATTTTCAAAATGATGGATTTAGTGCAATTGATGCAAAGAAACAATCGTTTTCAACGATTCTTCCCGAACTGACAAAAGAACTAATAGATGTTCGTTTGGACCACTTGCAGTGGATGTCAGAAATGAAAAAGGATCCTGTGCATAAAAGATTATGGAAACTAAAAAAAGAGTCGTTGAAGACGATTCTTTTGATCCTCAGGAAGCTGTGGAAGCTGCTGTTAAAGAGAAAATTTCTTTTCCTACGTATGTTTGAGAGACAGCATTTCCGTGACAGTAATGATGGTGATGATAATGGAGCACAGTGTCTCATTCTCATTGCATTGTGTAAAGCTGGCAGTTTGTTGATTCACTGTAAACTGCTATATTCAAAGAAATAAATTGTTCTAACGTTGTTCCGTGTTGATTTTTAGTCAGCCCTGACAATGATATTTTGCTCCTAAAGATCCTTTCAACTGTTTGTCACTAGAGTGAGGCTATGATAGGGTAACCAGCTGCGCGTGCCCTGTTTTGGCCCGATTGGCCTTTTCGGCCCGCTTGGCCAACGTTTTGGCCTTTTTGGCTTGTCTATTTTAATCTGTTTGGCCTTTTTGGTTTTGCTGGAATACATCTGGTCAATTCGGTCGCATAAATTATAGCCAATTTGATCTTTGCTCGCATAAATTAACGTCTTTACGTACGCGTACGTACACAGAAAATATAAAGCTGGATTACGTTATTCGTAATTGCTTCCAGTAGCACATGGCACAGTTGAACGTCACTTCCGGCAATATATGTGCGAGTAGACCTACTTACAATTGTAACAAACCTATGCGACTTCAACAGTCTTTGAGTCATTGCTAACGCGAGATGACGCTACTATCATCACTGAACGGTGTAAACCGACCTCATGACAAGCAATCAGCCATCTACTGAAACATTTGTTAGGAACGCTGTCTTTTGAGTACTTCACCAGTGTTTTAGTTTTTGAACTCTATGTAGTCGCCCTATTGCCGGCCTTTAATCGCACCTGTCGTACACTGAAGTTGTTTCATATTAAGTAAGCATTGGTCTACGCACGATGCGGTCGTATTCATTCAATCTATATCTTTTCGTGGACAGTGTCACCTTTAGCACCTCTTCATCCATACCACTTGCGGTGGTCCTTTGAAGTGGGAATGCTCTGGTATTGCATTCAGCATTCCTGTTTTCTATAACACATCTTTAATTAAAGTTACGTTTATTACTCTTGAGCGGAGAATATCAACAACACAAACACCTCGTGTGGCACTAATGTTTGCTGTCCTCTTTAGTTACCAATTTTCTGAATGGCAACGGCGGCTACTGATAAAGAAAACAACGCACTACACGTGTTCTTGGGCTGCTTATTGTTGAAAAGCTTTATTATGTGGGTTCCAGTTGTACGTTTTGATAGTTTTCCAGTGGTATGATGGCTGAAGTGCAGTGAACAGCATTTCACAGTAGGACAGGAAAACTTGAAACATAGTAGGTACAGTTGACAGATATGCCTGCATGATGCACGCCTTAGCATTTACATTAACATCGGTAGTCAGAGAGATTAAATACGGCCAGAATCGCTTTCCTTGTCTCATAGGGATCTGTATCTTGCTGGTTTCATTGAATAATTATTGTTTAATCATAGACTTTAAATATTTTAAATTATTAACTGCAGTATACAGTAGTAGTTTCCTTTCATTAGTTTCAAAGGTAGCGCCTATCAAATTAAACGTCTTCAACGACGATAGAGAGGGCAACACTGTAGCTAAAGTTTCAGCGCAAACATTGCTTAACTTACAAATCCCACAATGAAATTTCTTTAAATGTTTTAATTTTCCAAGTGCAGCAAACAATCGCTGGATTTGATCATCATCAGCTTCAAAAGAAACGTCTATTGTCAACGCTTCCAGACATTGTAGTGAAGGTAATAATGTGGCTAAAGTTCTAACACTAGCTGTTCTCAACTGATATTCAAAGACATCAAGTTTCTTTAAGTACTTCAATTTTCCAACTGCAGCAAACAATTGCTCGATGTCACCATCATCATTGTAACGGTGTCCTCGCAAAGTCAACGTTTCGAGACACTGTAGCGAAGGTAACACGGAAGGTGAACTTTTAACCCAACTTGTTGCCGGTTCATATGAACATAAATGAAGTTTCTTTAAATACTTTAATTTTCCAACTGCAGCAAACAATCGTTCGAGTACATCATCATCATCATCACCATCAGGTTCAATACAAAACTCCAACGTTTTCAGACACTGTAATGAAGGTAACACTGTAGCGAAAGTTTTAACACAAGCTGTTCTCAACCGACAAACAGCTAAATCAAGTTTCTTTAAATACTTTAATTTTCCAACTGCAGCAAACAATTGCTCGATTTCATTATCATCAGCACGAAAGAAAACATGTAACTTCAACGCTTCTAGACACTGTAGCGAAGGTAAAACTGTAGCTAAAGTTTTAACACGAGCTGTTGTCAGATCGCAATCTATAAAATGAAGTTTCTTTAAATATTTTAGTTTTCCAACTGCAGCAAACAATCGTTCGAGTTCATCATCAAAATCATCATCATCATCATCACGAGCAAGGCAAATTTGAAACTGTAACGCTTCCAGACCCTGTAGTGAAAGTACCACTGTAGATAAAATTTTAACTATACCTGGTCTCAGAAAATAAGAAATTAAACGAAATTTCTTTAAACACTTTAATTTTCCAACTGCAGCAATCAATCGCTCGATTTCATCATCATCAACACCATCACGAAAATCTCGAAAAAAGCTCAACGCTTCCAGAGACTGCAGTGTAGGTAACATTGAAGCTAAAGCTTTAGCACCAGCTGTTCTAATCCGACAAGGAATTAAATGAAGTTTTTTCAAATACTTTAATTTCCCAACTGCAGCATATAACAGGTCGGCATCATCATTAATAAAATCCAGAATCAACACTTCCAAAAACTGTAGTGAAGGTAAAACTGTAGCTAAAGTTTTAACACGAGCTGTTGTTCTCAACCAACAATCAATTACATGAAGATTCTTTAAATATTTTAATTTTCCAACTGCATAAAACAATCGTTCGACGTCATCATCTTCATCATCATTAATTTCAATATATATGTCACCTTGAAACTTCAGCACTTCTAAATACTGTAATGAAACTAACAGTGACGCTATTGCCTCGCCACAAGTTGGGGCCAACATAATATCCCTAAAATCCAGTTTCTTCAAATACTTTAATTTTCTGAATGCAGCAACGAATTGTTTTTTATTTTCATTAGTGATGCAAACTCTTCCCAGCTTTAACGTCTCCAATAAGTTTAATGAAGGTAATACAGCAGACAATATTTCTGTGTTGCCCTCATCTAGGTTAATCCCATGCAAATCAAGACATCTCATGTATCTCATAGACTCTATAGTAATAATTCTTTCTGGACCGGTAAATGCTGCCTGTGCAGAAACATTTGGTAGTACAAATTCTTGCAAAAACGGAAGAGACGAAAGCGAACTGAACAAAGTCTTAATATCACTATTTGCAGCAATATTACTACGATCAAGCTTTATCAAATTCTTCAGTGATCCTACGGCATTGAAAACACTCTCCCAATCAGCGCTGGCAATATTCATGTCAGCAAAAACAAGTTCTTCAAGTAGGAGAAGGGAAGAAAGCATGTCGGCTAATGAACTTCCGTCACGCAATTTTAAACCACTAAAATCAAGTTTTCTCATATTCTTTGATGACTTTATCGCACTGAAGATTTCTTCCCACGCAGTGTCCAAAGTATTCACATTAGCTAAAACTAGTTCTTCTAATAATGTAAGAGAAGAAAGCATGTCACCGAATTCTTTTCCGTCAACTAATCTAATACCAGTGAGATCAAGCTTTCTCATATTTTTCAGCGACTTTATGACGCTAAGAAGTCTAGAATATTGAAGTTCGGTACATTTCAAATCAGCTAAAACCAATTCTTCCAGGAATCGGAAAGAGCGCAAACTATTTGCCAATGCTTCAACATCTCGCGTTGCTAACTTCATTTTGCTAAGATGAAGTATTTGAAGATGTTCCAGATGCGACATAATAGTAAACAGCTTTTCACCATGAATAATATCACTGAGAATTAGTTCGTTTAACGCTAACGGTAAACACAAAGCATCAGGTAGGACGTTACCATCTATCTGATTATCTGATAAATTTAGATACTTCACGTGCGTCAAACGAATCAGAGCTTTGCAGAGGGTGCTTATTTCATCTCCTTCTAAAAACGAGTTACTTAAATCTAGCCTTTCTAATGACTGAAACTGCTTCAAAGCATCTGCAAGCGCTGTAATACCTACTGAGCCGATAGCATTAAAGTTCAAGTCAAGAGTCCTTAGATGTTTCAAGAATGCCAGTAGGCCAAAGATTTTTCCCAAATCGTCACCATTCAAATTCACGTTACGCAGTCTTAGTTCTTCCAGATATATCAGGAAGGGCAGGACTTCTCGTAGCAAAGCTGATATTCCATCATAGTTATCGCTTAAGTTCAATTTCTTCAACTGAGTTAGCTTTGATAGAGATGAAGTAAGATTTTGAAAATCATCCCAAATAAGATTGTTGGAAGATAAGTTTAGTTCTTCAAGATTTCTTACAGATGATAGTAAGACTACTAAACCTTCCATAGCTGGCCCATTAATGTCAGCACCTGCTAAACTTAACACTTTTAATTTCTGCATCCTCGATGAATAACAAAATGACCAAATAGAACTGCCAACATGATTAAAATCTAAGTTAAGTTCCAATAAATCTGATCGAATTAAGGAGCAAAAAGAACCAACATCCTTAGGCGTCAAGTGATTGGAGGACAATACAATAGTTTTTATGTTAGTCGATAAAAATTTACGCTCAGGCTTAAAGTTTGGTAATGGAAAACATTTGATGTAATTATGAGATAGATTCAAGTACTCCAGTGATTGTAGTCCGCAAATGGCAGCGATAATCTCATTCCCTTCTAATGCGTTTCGTGACAAATCTAGAGAAACTATACTCTTAATGTCCAGTATACCACGTGTTTGCCTTTCATTCAGATTGCATTTCGAGATATGTAAATGCTCGAGTATTTTCAGAGATTCCAACGTTGCAGTTAAGCATGCAACTTCCGGTTTGGTTAAACTATTATCAGCCAAGTGCAACTTTCTTAAACCCTTACATTTATCCAACACCATTATAAAACGTTTAAAACTACTTTCCTTAAACTTCGTTCGAGATAAGTCTAACTCATGCAGCTCATCTACGCTACAAATCGATTCTAACAGAGCAAATATATCTTTATAATCCAAGTAATTATCCTTGACGCGTAAGATTTTTAAAGAAGGTGGAAAAGAGTAATCTTTTAAAGCGTCGTGTACCTTACAGATCGACTGAATCTCTATTGTGTGAATGTTGATGGTAAAAACATCCATCTTCTTCAAAACCTCACTCTGCAAAACGGTTGACGAGATTTCCAGTTTCCCCGATGCTTGAACATTTTCGATAAACTTTTCATGGATAACTAAAAAAAATATTGATAATTTTATTGCAAACCAACACCAATCGACATGCAAAATAGGGAGTTTTAGTTTCACGTTTACGACAAACCACTAACCTCAAACGGCAAACTTCAAGTTGTATTAGCGAGATAACTGTTGTAGCTTTCGAAAGATAAAAACTTGATGCATTAAATCAAACCATGAATTACTTACTTAGAACATTTATGGCTGTAAAACCTACCGTCAAATGCATTCTGAAGTGTGCCGTTTGAGGTTAGCGGTTTGCCGTAAACGTGAAACTAAAACTCCCGAATAATTCAAACTTTACTTCCTTGAAAGCTACTACCGGTTTTTCACTTTATCTTAATTGACCGTAACAAAAAAGATGGCGCGTGTCGATTTTACCAGAATTCTTTGCGCATATAATTTTTATATACAATACAAATACTAAAACACATCGCTTTGAAGTCAGCAACTTTCGCAAGTAAAAAGTAGTTATATGCATTTTGAGGGCGTTCAGGCTAAATTCGTCGACTGTAGTTGCAAGCGATTGGGAGCCGCTCCGGTAGAATCGACATACAGTCGAACGTCGATAACGCCGCCCTCCGTTAAGCCGCCACCCCACTGTGGGCCACCCTCTATTAAACGGACACATATCAAAGTCCCAAATTACTTGTAATACAATTACTATAAAATATCCCTCTATTAAACGGCCACCTCCATTAAGCGGCCGCAGTCCCCTATGAGCAGTCCCAAATGATGTTTTATATAAATTATTGTCTCTTTTAAACGGCCAGCCTGAGCTGATAATGCTTAATCAGAATTTGCTTTATTTACTTAATAACGCTTTAAAATAATGTTGAACGCATATTGCTTCACATATCACTCAAATTTACTGGTCATTAATTAAATTCAAAACATTGTTAACAACAAAAGTGTCACTGAACCACTTTGTTTAGTTCTTGTACCACGTTTGAAACTCTTTTGTTAACAACTTCTTGATTTTTCTACACTTAACTTATTACTGTAATCAGTGATTTATGATTGAAGCAAAAGACATTAGACGACGTCCAAGGGCTACTTTTTGCGTGCCTCTATCTAGCGGCCACCTCTATTAAGCGGCCACAAAGCCCACCCTTGAGGGTAGCCGCTTCGACCGTATTGCCATCTTTTTATTATGGTGGATAATAAAAGAGCTTCAGAGCCGGCATACCATATTTAACTTTCATCGAAATCGGGCGGAATTTGCTCCAAAAAAAACAGACAAATAAAAAAGTATCACGCCATAATTGATGAACGTATAAGTCGGATCAAACGCGTCTATAACCTAAAATGCGTAAACGTAGCATTGAATTTTGAAACAAGTACAAACAAGTGAAAATGTGATGTGGAAGACAGCAGAGAAAATTTTAACATCAAACAGGGCGGCAAAATTATCAACTCACGCGCGTTTAAAACCAACGAAAAACAGATTTTGACGACGGACACGGTCGATGTCGTATTGATAATGCTGCTGCTCCAAAACGAAAAAATCATCTTAAAATTTGTGCATGGTGGAAACAACCAGACGACTATACGACATAAACTTGTAAAATTGAATCGTCTATTTCTATCTGGTATTGTTGTTGT
>JAOBYK010597779.1:0-11388 GCA_025434845.1 Phenganax subtilis | reverse complement strand
TCTTACTTTAGACAAGCTTTGAAGCGGCAATAAGATGCAAAAGAAACCGTTCAGCCCGGTTAACCGGGCTAGCCCGGTTCATGTAAACAGCCCCTAAGTCAGATGATATGCTTGTCACGGTGAGACTCGGTCATGTTATTATATTTTTGCACCTTGTCATCTTATCTGTAGGTCACATTAAATATTTACTCCTTTGAAAACATATCTTACCACGTACTTCACGAAAGAGTACCGCTGTACACGTACCAACAGCTCACATGCTGGTGGGATCAAAAATCACCTCATCAGAGATGGAGAACTATGGAGCATTACATCATCCGTTGTCAAGGAAATATCAGAATTTTAAATCACGTGGATCTTATCAACCGGACCAGCGAGTTTGCAAGGCTTTATGGGATATTGTTTTATAGCGTCATTTCCCGAGGTTCTCAGGTCAGCTAATTACCATGACTTTCACGTCTTTTTCACGTGACTTTCATGTGTTCTTTTTATCGTATTTAGTTTCGTGTGGAGTCGATGATGTTAAGATTGGCGAAACCAATGAACTTTGTCGCAGTCTCACCAAGCATTCAGCAACGAGTAAGGTATTACTCTGAGCGCTCTCTCAAATTTCAGTCACTTTATGGACATTTTTCTAATTTTCATTCATTTCTTTTCCTTTCCTAGAATGGCTGCTCCAGAATGTATACCTCTTGTGATGGAGCCAGAGTCTCGTTTTTACGTAGACCCAGTAATTGTTCTTGATTTTCAGTCTCTTTATCCATCAATGATGATCGCTTACAATTACTGCTACTCCACGTGTTTGGGCAGAGTGTCAAGATTAGACAAGTATGAAAATGAACTTTGTTGCTGTTATACTCTATAGCTCTATCAGTGCTAAACTGTTTTCCTAAAGGCCCAGTGGGAGTTGTTTTTATATTTTGTTTTATATTTTATAGCATTGGCAAGTTTGAATTTGGTTGCACGTCGCTTGATGTTCCATTGGTTCTTTTGGAGGTGTGTTTGAAATTGAAATTTTTTTGGAAAGTGTCGCCTGCACTAAATAAGTTTTTTCTTCCAGAAACTTGAAAATGATATTCATGTGAGCGCAAATGGTGTTGCTTTTGTGAAATCTAACATCAGAAAAGGCATTTTACCAAGGTATCCGAAAATTCTTCCCAGACATTAATAATCGACATAAATGCCCAAAAAGTCAAATTTGCTCCTAATAAAAATGTGTTTAAGAAAATTTCGAAATTTTACGTATTTATAAGGATCACTGTTAACGTAAATTTTTCGAAATGTCCAATAGTGTTCCAATCAGTTTCATATTTGCCTCAAGCATTAATAATAGACACACATGCTCCAAAAATTCATTTTCGGGCAATACAAACGAGTTTTAAAAAAGTTCGAGATTGGTCTCAAAACCGTAAAGGCCCCTCTGACATTTCTCCGATAAAGTCTTCAAATTTTCAAGTTGCGTAGCTCTAGAGTTTGTATTTCTCTCTTTGAAGCAGTAGCTTTGGGAGAATTTTTCGAAATTTTCATTGGTGTACGAAAGTTGATATGATCATTACCAATGCCCAAACTGAAGTCGTTTTCAGATTATAAAAACTTGTGTGTAAATTTCAGAATGGTGGAGGAGATTTTGGATACTCGAGTGATGGTGAAAAAGACAATGAAAGAACAGAAAAGTGATAAGGTAAACATTCAAGTAGTATTGCGTCTGAAATGTTTCCTAGATCTAAGAGTGAAAGCTTGATTTTCTGTAGATTCTATCTCAGCTTGTGGACGCTCGGCAACTTGGCTTGAAGCTAATTGCCAATGTCACGTATGGATACACTTCTGCTAATTTTTCTGGAAGAATGCCTTGTGTTGAGGTACAAGATAAAACGTTTTATCTGACCTGGATTATTCTATCAGGTGGCTCCTATACCATGCTATCTGCATTTTTGGTTGTGGTACCAGTTAGCTGTAAACCAAGGTTTCTTGTTTGTAGATTGCCGATGCTATTGTGCGTAAAGCGAGGGAAACTTTAGAACGGGCAATACAGCTAGTGAACTGCAGAAAAGAATGGGGTGCGCGTGTTGTATACGGGGACACGGACAGGTAGCGTAGACAGAGGATATTAAGACGTTTCCTTGGTCTCTTTAAAAAGCTTTAGTTTGAGAACATTCCCTTGCCTGGTATTCACAAACTTTTTTGATTTTCGTTTTAGTCTTTTTGTACTTGTGAAAGGTGCGACGAAAGAAGAAGCATTTCAGATTGGAAAGGAAATTGTGGATATGGTCACTGCAGAGAATCCAAAACCAGTAAAATTGAAATTTGAAAAGGTGAGAAGTGATAGAGATCAAGACTGCATCTTGAAATATTTTCAGTTATAGTTCATGAAATTAATTTTTGTGTCTTTACCTTTCAAGCATTTCTTGTGTTTCTTAGGTGTATCTGCCTTGTGTACTGCAGACAAAGAAAAGATATGTAGGATACATGTATGAAACTTTAGATCAAAAAGCACCTGTGTTTGATGCCAAAGGGATCGAAACTGTACGACGAGACACTTGCCCTGCAGTTGCTAAGGTACTCACCTTGCTTGTCTTTATATTTCTCAGAAATGATTTTCGACAACAAAATTTGTTTGATATCAGATCTTGGAGAAATCTCTGAAGATTGTATTTGAAGAGAAAGATGTGAGTTTAGTGAAGAAATTTGTCCAGCGTCAATTTCGTAAATTGATGGAGGAAAGAGTCTCGATTCAAGATTTTATTTTTGCCAAAGAATATCGTGGAATGAAAGGATATAAACCTACTGCTTGTGTCCCAGCCTTGGAACTTGCAAGGTGAGGGGGATCTTCTAAATTTCAAGTTGTTAATGTTGGATAGCACCTGTAGTGCTATTTGATGGTGGAGGACTGGAATTTCAAGCATAAAGTTTCAATGGACTGATTAGGTACTCAAAGAAAGATCTTTCATAAAGAGTAGTCTTCTCTATATTGCAAATTACTATGTATCTTGTGTTTCAAATGTTTTTCACTTGTTTTCAGACGTATGCTGTCTCGAGATCGTCGCTCAGAGCCTCGCGTGGGTGAACGTGTCCCTTATGTTGTAGTGAATGGTAGTCCTGGATTACCATTGATCCAGCTGGTCAGGAGGTGTGTTGCCATTTGCACTACCAGAGTATGCTCCATCTTTGATACATTTCAGATGTTAAAGACCAATATCATGTAATTTTTGTATATTTCTTACAGTCCTGGTGATGTTTTGGAGGATCCAAACTTGAGGCTGAACTCTTCTTACTATATCAACAAGCAAATTCTTCCTCCATTGAGCCGTGTCTTCTCATTGATTGGTGTTGATGTTTTTACTTGGTGAGTGTGAGCTTGATAGTCGGCAAGGAATATTGCTCCGGTGTCGTAACTTCAGGAAGAAAACCTGCAGTAGGTGGTCAAGTCTATTTGAAAGCTGAAAGCATTTTTATTTTTGGAGTCACTTTGACCCAGATATCAGAGGCAAACTTTACTGATTGTTGTGTACTATGCACAGGTATACAGAACTGCCACGATTTGTTGCACGGCATCATGTTACTCATGGAAAACATAAGGCAAGTGATGATTATTTGACTCAGAGTGACAGAAGTTTGTTTTGTCTTGTCTAGTGTCAGAGTAGAATAGCAAGGTTGGGTGCACTGTCACTCAGTGAGTTAAATGTGATTATCATAATCTGAGTTGGTGTTCAATTCAATAACCTGTTTTGACTTCAGAGTTCTATATCTCGATTTTTCACAACATTGCATTGTCCTGTGTGTGAAAAACTGACTCAGCAAGGATTGTGTTATGGTTGCCATACCAAACCACAGAAAGCTGTTTTTATTTTGGCTGAAAGAGTGGGTAATTGGGAAAGAAAGTATTCCCATATAAAAGAGGTGAGTTTTTTTTCAATGTTTTTTTTCAAGCTAAACTATACTGATTGTATGTTTCTTTTCTAGGTATGTTTTCAATGCACTGGATCAAGAGATGCTAATATTACCTGCATATCTCTTGACTGTCCTGTCATGTTTAAGAGAATCAAAATGAGACGAAAACTGGAATATGGCGAGACACTGAGAGATGTTCAGAAAAGTATTGAAATCACAAACAGCTGAGTCATTGTCACTGTCAAATACGGGAGAAACAGTTCAGGCCTGCAAGCAACATCCTTGTGGAAAAGTTACCACAAGTACCAAAAAGAAAGCAGTCAGATGAAAGGTCCCTTCTTCAAATCACAAACAGTCAAGAAATGTGACCTAGCATACCATTTACACTGAAGAAAATATCCCAATGTACTTGGTGACAATATTACAAAAAAAGAGCTAACACTTCCAAAAACATATTTAATGGCAAAATCATCCCAAATTCCCAGATCGTACTGTTAGTATATTTGTATTGATACTCAACTTATTTAGTTTTGGCGCATTTCGAGTTTTTGTCTGTACTGCCACAGCAACTCCATATTGAACCATCTCTAATACAAGGCCAACCTGCCATCGAACACATACAGTCATCCATATGATAAGCAAATATTCCAGTGTGACCATTTACTGGTGCCAGATTGTTTACTTTCTTTGCACCCTCCCAAAGTTCACCTTTCAATCGCTTTTCAATCTCAGTTTTTGAAGGCGTTCGTGACATAGTGTACTGCAAATTACCATCAATCAAGTTTGGTATATTTCTTAAATGCATGTGTCCTGTCAAATGATTGGCGTATGTCTTTTTAAGTAAAGAAGGCGTTAGTAATAGTCTAGGATTCCCAGTGTGCGCAGATCAATACATGAAACATACGTACCTAAAAGAATAAAAGAAAACAGTCCGATTGGGGTAGGTATTTAAAATTCGCTGACTGTCAATGTCTCAATTTGTGATTGTCATAACTTGAGACTCAAATGTTGTCGATTTCATTTCCGGTCTCTAACGTGACGTCACAACAATCAGTTCTGTGATTCGCTGTTGCGGGTGAAGAAAATAACAAACCGAGCAAAATTTATATTTCTGAAATGGGCAAGGAAAGAGCGTAGAAAATAATGTAGGAATTGAGTGTTCAATCTGTCGAACTTCAAAGGCATCATCTTGTATTTTGGACAAGAAAACATCTGAGTTGGACTTACTGGTGTTTAGTCTTCGTTTTTTCACGTTATTTTATCAATTATCGAGAGAAGGCTGTAGGTGTTTTGCCTTGAATTGATAAGATTATAAACTTTGAAAAACAAAGATGGCGTGTGCCACTTTAAAGCGTTCGCATGATTTTGATCCTGTTCTAAGTCCACAACAACAACCATGTCAAAAGAGGAGACGCTATATGGCTGTCAGATCTACGCCAACAACACCAACAAACGAACCATCGAGTTTTCTTGATGTAACACCGAAGATGACTTCAGGTATAGCCTTCAATCAATAGAGACTACTTGAAATCGCGAACTATTAACGTGTATATTTGCATGATTTTTTCGGTGTGTTTCATTGAAATGTCCAATTCATACTGTACATAACCAGTTTAATCCTAGATAATTTTTACGTAAATCGAGTGGGAAGTACTCGGATAGACATGGCTCTAAACCTTTTTGACGACAACAATAGGACGCTATTTCTGGCATTTCTTCCAAGTTCTTGAAGATGGCTTTATATGACCACACTGAGATTGTGTAGTTTTGTTTTTTATTGAAGAAATCTTTTCAAACGTAGAAGAAACTAGAGAGCAATCCAGTGGTAATGCTGGTATACCTATGTTAATATTTCTAGAACAAATTGCACAGAATGTGGAGCAGGAATGGAGGAGAATACAGAAAAAAAAGCGACTTATAGCAGCTATCTCGCCATCGTCTAGTCAATTCCTGGGAAATCATCTAAACCATCTGTTACCAAGTGCATCCTCAAGCACATCAGCTTCACCAGCTTCAGTGTCAGCCAGCGATAATAAACCGATATTCACATTAAAGCAAGTGCAATTAATATGTGATAGAATGCTGAAAGAACGAGAGAAAACGATACGAGAGGAATATGATAAAGCACTAAACCAGAAGCTTGCAGGTAGTAACTGAGACGAAAAGTGCAAAATACCTTATTCTAATTATTAACTGACTTGCCATGTATTTTCAGAGCAATATGATGCATTTGTGAAATTTAGTCATGATCAACTTCAAAGAAGATTAGGAGAGACTCCTCTTAGTTGTAAGTATTCATTGTATGATATATTCTTTATAAATGATTCTTGAGCTCTACTATGTTAGTTTTTTTAATGTTGGCTTCATATTTTTGTTGCAGATGTATCATGAATATTTAGCAAGGATAGTTTGGCTAGTCATTTCTTCCCAGGGTTCTCTGATCATAGAACTCTTAAGCTGCACAGATAGCTCTTAGTTTTGTTTAGTTCAGTTGTGTGGTACATCTTCTATTACAAAATATGAACAATGTGAAACAATGCTTGGTAGAAAACCTTATGTAGATAGCTTATACAGGAATGGTTTTACTGATTGCCGGCGGACAATTTTGTAAATATATTTTGATGTAAAGTTTATAAAGGTATTAATAAAAATGACTTTCTGTATTTTTATTTTTGAACCCTTCCTCTGTCAATAACCCCCAGATTTGTGAAAAACCTACTAGGGAAACTTTCCATGAGATTATGAGAAGATATTCATGCAGTGTGTACTGTGAATGGCCTCCAATGGTAGCCTGTGAACGATCAATTATAAGCGCACGTCACTGATCATGACGATTTCCTTTGATATTGACATCACCTAGCTCATTTTTAACTCTCAATTTTTTTATTAGAAACATGGACTTGTGTACCCTTGGATCGTATTTCTCTCTGACGTCACAATACCCCTCCCCCTTCCTCGATGCTCCGCCTTCTCTTTGTTTACGTGACCCAGATCTCTAGCTCGGTTTTAAAAATGTTTGAAAGTGTAAATATTTTTACTCAAATATATGATATTTTTTGCTTTATTCACATTGTTTCAATTTGATAATGCCTGCTTCTGTTTTTCATGTCTTTGGTGTAACATAGGTATTAACATACAGCGGAAAAATGCAAGGAATTTACTTATATATGCCGCCAAATTTTGGTCGATATTTTTCTCCTCATGGTTTGAATTTTGTACCTAGCAAGAAGTTTTATTCTTCACCTAATCGAGCTACAAGTAAGTACTAGTTAGTGATGTTTGCATATTTTTTGGAAACGCCATATATTGAGTACATAATTAATCCTCAATATTTTTTCAGATAATATTGTCAGTATGTATGATGGCTTAGTTGGACAAAACATTTTGAAAAACGACCCCTATCAACGAACAGTTATTCACAGTTTGCAGCAACTGAATGACGATATAGTAAAATATAAACCTCGGAAACCTGGATTTTTTGAAAAGGTATGACCAATGTGTACGACATGGCCCATTGTAAAAATATGCACCTGGATTGAACATGTCATTCTTGTTAGGTTATAGGAAATTCAAAAACTTTGAAACAGAAAGTGCCTAAAGGAATCTATTTATATGGCAGTGTTGGTGAGTGGCGTCCTTCGATTGCTTTTTATCACTAGAACAGATTCTAAAATATTTTTCTTTTTCTAGGTTGTGGGAAAACAATGCTGATGGATATGTTTTATGAAAATGTGAATGTTAGAAAAAAACAACGGATTCATTTTAATGCTTTTATGATGGATGTTCACAGTCGTAAGTTTGCAAACCCTACGTGAAAAGTTGTAGTAATTTCTCACCAAAGTAGCATCATACTTTGAAGCAATGTCTTCATATGATTTCTTCAGGTGTTCACAAGTTTAAAAGCACATTACCAGCAAGGAATACAAAGTCAAACAAATCACAGCCGGTTGATCCAATTCCACCAATAGCAGCAGAGATCAGTGAGGAATCAATGCTTTTGTGTTTTGATGAGTTTCAAGTCACAGATATTGCAGATGCAATGATTCTACGTTGCTTGTTCACGGCGCTATTCGAATATGGTGTGGTTGTCATAGCAACATCAAACAGAGCACCTGATGGTATGTTTGAAATATTTTGTTTCTTCATCTTTGTATTTCATATTGCTCCATAACTATAGATTTGAATTATGGTTCCTTTAGATCTCTACAAAAATGGTCTTCAAAGAAGTAACTTTGTCCCTTTTATACCAATATTGAAGGTATGGCTTGTAACATTCACTATACTAGTGTCAATGTTTATTTATGTGTATATTTGTATACTAATGAACATTTCATTCTTTATTTTACAGAACAGATGCAGCATCATTTGTCTAGACTCTGAGATTGACTATCGAAGATTAGGTTGTGCTCTAAAAACTGGTGGTTGTTGGAGAAATTTTGTTCCTTTGTTGATTCAATATTTCTTTACATCTTGTAGATTTAAAATATGAAAAGAATGTTTACTTCAGGTTAATGAGTACAGATATTTTTGTTTTGGGTTAAATTTTCATACCATCATTGACTTTTCCTGACAAATGTTTCTTTGTTTTTAATAGTACATCAGATGAAGATTCAAACTATGAATTAGATCAGATTTTTAGACGAATTGTAGAACAACAACAAAAGGGTATAATTAACCGAACAGAAATATATTTGCTGGTTGATGTAGTGTAAGGAGTGATGTTCAAGCAAACATTGTGTATTCCAGTTGATGCCAATTGTCATGAAGGAGGGCGTGAACTTCATGTTCTTGGACGAATCTTGCGTGTCCCAAACTCATGTGGAAGACTTGCAGACTTGACTTTTGCACAACTCTGTGAACAGGTCAGGTCACAGCTTGCATTGATTGTAATAAGTGACAGAGTGAACTAACCTCAGGTAATGTTTTTCTTAGCCTCTTGCTGCCAGTGATTACATTACACTGTGCAAAAATTTTGACACAATCATTGTGCGAGAGATACCAGTGATGAACTTGACAAAAAGGACCGAAGCTAGACGTTTTATTACAATGATCGATACATTTTATGACAATAAGGTATGTAGGGATCAGACTTATCTGTTTGTTAGGTGAATGTAAAATGTGGCAGTTTCTACCATGTCATTAATATTTTGATAGGTAAGGATAATCTGTTCAGCTGAGGCAAAGCCACAAGATTTGTTTGAAGTATCCCCTGTTTCAAACAGACAAGACTCACAGAGAGCTCTTATGGATGACCTGGGGATAAATGAGAATGAGGGTGCAAATCTCAGCATGTTCACAGCTGAAGAGGAATTATTTGCATTTGATCGCACAATATCAAGACTCACTGAGATGCAGACACAACAATATTGGGAAAGTGGACATGCCAAACATCTGAAGAATGATTGGAGTTTGAACACCCCAACACATGCATAACTTCAGTTTCTTATGACCAAATTAGGTACAGGGATTAATATCAAGAAATAGATATATTTTGTGCTAAAACATGATTGAGATATTACACAAGCAATTAGGTAATGTTTATTTATTCTAACTAAACACTGGAATATTTACAAAACCCTATCAACAAATATGTAAATTACTAAAAATATGACATGCATATGAATGTAACCGATAAAATTCAACACAACACCAGATTTATACAAATATTGCATTTTCCATGGTGTTACAGCAGAATACCTGGAAATAAAACAATGAATGCAGAAATATATTCAGCAACGTTCAAAGCTGTTCTAGACCATGTAGTCTCACAAAGTACGTAATAAGGCTAAGTGATTTAAATGTTTAATAATGGAGTGTACATACCTGCAACACACGCTGTCATAAAGCAAGCCAAAGTACCAGAGAGCAATGCTCTCAAGGCCAGAGCAGCCAGATCTGATCTTCTGTTAGGTGCCATGGGACTCAATCCTCCAATTTGAATGCCAATTGAGGCAAAATTTGAGAAACCACACAATGCATAGGTTGCAATAACTTGAGATCGTTTCTAAGAGCACCAAAAAAACTTCAAAATATGACCTTAGAATTCATTACAATTCCCTCAAGATGAATCTTACCGATATAGTTGTTCCGGTGCCATTTTCTGCATTCTTTATAAGTTTACTGAGATCAGCATAAGCAATAAATTCGTTAGCAAATGTCTTTGTGCCCAATAGTTCTCCCACAACACCACAATCTTCCCAGTCAACTCCCATGATGAATGCAAAAGGACGTAACAGCCAAGAACAGACAAACTAAACCAGATTAATTAGGCAAACAATTGATTCATTAAGAACAAATTAGAATATAGTGGGTTGATTCATTATGAGTAAACTAAAACAATGACAGCAGTAAACTCACCTTGAAGCTAAGTTCTGGATGTTCAACCATAGAACCAACATACGACAATGATGCATCAATGAAGGCAAGGAATGCCAGAAAAGCAATCAAATTTGCAGCAATATTTGCAACGAGAGAAATTGCTTGTGATGCTCCAGATGCTGCTGCTTCAATCACATTGACTTCTTTCCTGAAAGAAAATAAAACAGAGTTTGGTATGATTTCAGATTGCAAAGTCGTATATAAAATTGTTTATTTTACTTCTCTTTTGTTTCATGCTTTTGTTGTCCTTTGTAGATACAACAGATGTGTTTGACAAACAGACGAGATGAAAACTAGTGCACAAAGAACTTGACCTACATTCTTGGAATATCAATGTCATCAGAAGTCTGAGTCTCAGATTCTTCAGTCTCTGGGTAGACAAGTTTTGAGATCGCAAGAGCAGCAGGTGCAGACATAACTGAAGCTGATAACAGATGAGCTGGGTCCACACCAAATGAGATATAAGCAGCCAATACTCCACCAGCGATGGTTGCAAAACCTCCCGTCATAACAGCATGTAGTTCAGACTTGGTCATTGTGGCTAGGAAGGGTCGCACCAACAATGGAGCTTCAGTCTAGATATGAAAATAAATATAGAGAATTGAAGACATTAACGAATGAATGACAAAGTCCATGGGCTTCATACTTGTCCAATAAAGATGTTTCCAGCAGCATTCAGAGATTCACTACCAGATGTCTTCATAGTCACATGCATAATCCAAGCTATCTTGGAGATAACCAGTGGCATTATACGAAGATAATAAAGAACGGATATTGCTGAACTGAAGAATATGATCACAGGCAAAACCTATAATATGATAAAATGAAGTATTAGCTGATGATCATTCAGATTTGATGATTTTACTCAGCAATGTAAGATTCTTTTAGTTTGCCGCAAAATGGATCAAGCTATCCCTGTGGAGTGGGGATCAAGAATACCTCCAACGCAACCTCTGCGTGTCGTAAGAGGCGACTAAAAGAAGGCCAGGTTCACTCCTGGATTTGCACATTGAAAGCACATGGCTAAAGGTGAAAGGGCCAAACTCATTACAGGCAAACTACGTCAAGCGTTCCTCTTTTGGGTTCCTAATTTGATTGCAAATTACCTTATTCCATTTGCAA
>JAOBYK010597668.1:0-11392 GCA_025434845.1 Phenganax subtilis | reverse complement strand
CATGATCATGATCGAATATATTTTTTTTGCTTTGTGCAATCTATATCATGATCAGGTGGTCACACTGCTTCGGAAACTAGATCTGACCAACATGGTGATCCCCACTGATTTGCCTGCGGCTGCCAAGTCATTTGGCAGCTCTTTAAATTTAACAGCTTCATGCATTTAGATCGATATCAGTTTCCACTCTCATTGAATTGAGAGCCTGGCCACTTCACTTGAGGTCTTTCACTGTGGCTCCACCTTCGAAGGCACCTGACGGTGTCAAATCCATTGGGGTCATCCTTTGTGGTCGCGCGTGGAGCCCTTGGGTGATCACTCATATGATGCTCCATATATTCAATTCACTGAATCGATCATATCGAAAGCGAATGCGCTGATTTCGGCCCAGGAACACCAAAACCTTCTATGTGAACTTGGTGCCTCTAGGCCATGAGGCAATGGTCCGTGAGAAAAACCTCTCCATCAATCGCAGGGGTGGATGTTCGGTGAACATTACAAAGCTTGGTTTTCGAGAGGCGTGCCTTAGCATATACAAGATCGAATTCGAATGTTGTAAACATGTGGACATGTACATGTATGTGTTTTTTGTCAAGTTCTCGGAATCCGCTTTGGATATCGACCGACCGGAACCAAGGTGGGATCTGGCTTGCAAAGTAGCAGGTTGGATTTAAGAGCGCCTGGCCAATATGGATTTGGTGCGCATATGGCAAATTTGCTGTGGTACCAATACCGGATCCATCAATATGATAAACTGCATGTTTGGGGATGCCATGTGGCGCCAAAGCACTAGCAGGCTTTTGACACCCGCACCGCACCTATGTCTTAAAACAAGTATATAGGTCTAGAGCTTGAGGGCAAGATGCACTTAGGCCTGGTCCACATCGATGAATTTAAATTGTCTTTGTGAGTGTGCAGTGTTCTATGTCTAGGTCGACCTCGTTGGTTTTTATGTAGATCTGATATGTGTGGCACCAGTTGTGCAGCTCTCTTTGGGGAACTCCTCAACCTGCCGGACTTGGGCCTGAAGAGCTCAAGTACAGGTTGAGCATGAGATTGCGCCGGCCTTGGTGGTCTCAAAAAGTGTAAACATGCAGTATGTTTTCTGATCAGTCTGCAGGATCACTGGCATGCAATTGAGCTGTATGTATATATACCACAAAGATGCGCACAGCCAGTTTTTGTTCAGACTAGATCCAAAGGGATTTGAGCCGGGCCCTTTTGCACCATGGTGCACCCCCTCAAAATATCAGCCAGAACGGCCACGACCTTGGCATTCCTTGGAGTACCTCTATGTATGCTGGAATCTGAGCTTTACTTCGAAGCCTGTATATTTTGATGCATCGTGGTCATGATATACATGTCGCGATCCGATATCCTGTGGCCTGACGCTCCAGGTTCCACCTGCTGGATTACATCTGTCAAGTGACAAGTCCTGCCTCATCGGCTTCGCGGAGGGTCAATGCCCCAGGTTTCCCTCATATTGGAATTCAAATATTCCGATCAAAGCACATGTACATGGACATGTCATCATTATCCGGATTTGTTCGCACACTGAGAACCACCAGATCTTCGAAGTCTTCAGCGGGGAGTCACGAATCTTCGAAGCTGCTCGCCAGGGTCTAAGGCTTTGGCATGCACTCACGAAGTTGAACAGATCTCGACCTATCGATATCGATTTGCACATGTCTCCAGCTCGGTTACATGCTATCAGGGTCCAATGGCCTGCGAGGGTGGATCACTCAGATTGCACAAATCGAATTTGGTCGAGAGTCTGGAAATGGGGAGTTGAATATGATTATTTTTAAGATTAAGAATATCGATATCGCTAGATCTATCGAGATCGATCAGATCTTGATCTCGACTGCACTTTTTGACACAAGAGCCAATTACATGCAAAGCTGCACTTGCAACCAGGGATTGGTACGACATCGACTCGCACCGTGCTGGGATCAATAACATTTGCAGCGTGCTGGGTTCTTAAAGAGCTTGTGAACCAAATCCCTTATGATACACACAAGTCATTTAAAAAGCTTCAACCCTCTTCAGCCCTGCTCATGAGGCCTGGATTCCTTTACGCACTGAAAGGAGTCCTTCGATTGGTGCCGGGGTCCCTGCTGTGGGGAGGTGTCCCCTGCAGCCTGCTTGTGTTCATTTCTCGAGCTACCAGCAAAAGAAATCTCGATGGTCATGACATTTATGGAGACCCCAAGTCAGCACCTACGGTCCTCTCAAATTTGATTTTGAGCCGGTTTGCGTTGCTCGTTGCATTGGCCATATCACGAGATGTTTGGTGGGCCATTGTGCAGCCTTCAACATCGCTTCTCCCGAAGACTGACTACTACCAGTTGTTTCTGAACCTTGCAGAAATCAACCCGATCTTTCTCAGAATGTCAGGGGCTTAACCCATGCCTATATGCAGTTGGAATATATGCATGTACAGGTGAGTGCATGGATTGGGAACAATCTGCCCAGGTGGATGGGATTGTGGGGTCACATATGCCCGAAGCCGACCATGCTCTTCGGTACCTGGCCATGACCCCAGTTTCCTTTCCACTGAGTAGCCCCACTCTGGACCGGTGACCAGTACTATGCCCTCCAGCTTCTGGCAGGCCTCCGCTTCGCAAGTTCCGCAACAAGATGACCAAGTTCAAGCTTGCGGCTATTAAGGAAAGGCAGGTGCGTCTAGGTATTCAGGTGGTCAAGCACTCGGTGAAGAAAGTCAATGGAAAAAAGAAGGTATCAGTGAAACTTGCCAAATTGAGTCCGTTTGTCCATGTTGACCACTGTTCGATTCGAGTGCACAGAGTTCAAAAAAATGATCATGTAGATACAGCTGGGAATCTAAGGACTGGTGCAAAGGACATGAAACGATCACAGGCCTATCCCACCAGGTTTGCGAAGCAGGTCATCAAGGAACACATGAAACACAAGGAGTGCAGGGTCCTGTCTCACACATATGCATTACAAAAAACAACTGCTCATCCGAACCCTAGGATCTTCCGCCCCTGAAGCTGCAGATTGGGGACTTTAAAGCTCAGGAGCAAGCTTTAGCATATTAGAATTCAAATCTAGCTGGAGCTGTAAGCCCTGCAGGACTCTCCTATGGACTGGGCGCATGCCAACCTCCAACAACTGGAGGAATTTCTTTGGTGTGAGTTTGAGAATGTTGTATTTGCACCACAGTTCCCGTTAGACAGGCCTAATACAATTTGAGATACAGCACATGGCACATGTGCTGAAATAATTCGAAGCAAATTCGACCATTTGCCAATTTGCACATGATGTTCCCACACAATATGGTTTGTGTCGGGTGTGTCCAGTGAAAATCCTATAAGCTTCAAAGGTTGTGGATTTGTGTAAACCTACCGATCTTGTGGGAACCCCATTGTCCGTGAAATCGCGGCAAACATCCGTGAAATCGCAGCAAACATCCGTGAAATCACCCCAATTGTCCGTGATTTCGCAAACCACTGTTTCCTGTTTATTTGCATATATGCGCATTTTGGATGTGAACACTGTGCATTCGATGCCCTCAGACCATTTTGGTGTAGATCTGGAGTGCAAATCCCTGTTTGGCTGCTGGCCTTTGAGATCCTGGATCTTGACATGGCTGTTGGCGCTTGTGGCAGTCCTGCCAAGGGGTCGCGTGGCAAGAGGTATGATCCATTTAGTGACCGCCACACTGAGGAGACACAGTGAGAACCCTAGCTAGCTAATTGGAAAGAGTTACACGCACATTTGTGCATGTACATGTACATGTATATACGCATGCATATTCGAGGCCAAAGGCTGAGAATAGATCCGGATACAACAACAAAGCTGCCATCTCGGTGGAATCAGGCCTCATGTATATCGTATTTGTACATGTACATGTTGTCGATGTCGGTGTCAAGCTCTATAGTATAATTTGTAAAATGTGCATGCGCAGGTTTGGGTGATTCTCTTTCCGAGAGTGCAACACTTCCTGGACACCTTGAATCTACTGGCGAACCATCTCTCAAGAGGATGCGAACAGTCAAGTATGATCTGGATCCAAAGGCCAAGCCAGCATCCAAAGCTGGACCTCCGGTCAAGGCCACACCTGCTGTGGCTCCCAAGGCCAATGCTAAAGCTCCCATGGCAAAAGCTCCTATGGCCAAGCTTAGTCCTTTGTCGGATACCTCAGTCCCTGAGGCCACACCTGCCAAGATTCTTAAAGCCACGCCCAAGGGTGTCCCGGTCAAGGCCAACGCCGCTCCTGCACCAAAGGGTGCCCCAGTCAAGGCCAACGCCGCTCCTCCACCAAAGGGTGCTCCAGTCAAGGCCAAAGGCGCTCCTGCACCAAAGGGTGCTCCAGTCAAGGCCAAAGCCGCTCCTGCACCCAAGAGTGCTCCAGTCAAGGCCAACGGCGCTCCTGCACCCAAGGGTGCTCCAGTCAAGGCCGGAGCTCCTGCGCCTAAAGTCAAGGCCAAAGCTCCCAGCACTGCCACTCCTGCCTCGCGGCCTTCTAGTCTAGCGACTGCTGTTCTCAACAGAATTCCAACTTCTGATATCCCACGCTCGGTGGGAGCAGGAGCCGAGTTTGAAGATCATGAAGCTGAGTGTGAGCTCACAGAGAAACAAGCAGCAACACGGCGAGCCCACTGGATGCTGTTTCAGCGAAGTGTACTGAGCACAACCCTGAGATTAGCCAATCGAATTTTGTTTGAGCAGAACACCTAACCGTTTAACACTTAGCTGCCTGAATGACCAGTCAGGCAAAGAAACTCCCGGCCAGATCCGGAAGCTTGCGATTCGAGCCCGGGCAAGTGACTGATCTGTTATTGGTCATCAGCCCATGTGCATGTGTGTACATATATGCATATGCATGAGCGTTTATTTTCAATGCTCTATCCGCATGCTGCAGGCAAGAATGATTCGCAGATGTCGGATCTGTACGAGGACTTCTTTCAATGCAAGGGGAAGTGGAAGAGAAGTAGGACCTACTCCAGCCTAGTGCACAAATCCCGGAGCCGTCGGTCGCTCAAGAAAGTGTGGAAGACAAAGGCACAGCTTCTGGTGCAGTAGCTAGACAGCGTTAAATCGATATTCGCACGCACAGTTGTGTTTGTAACTAATGGGGGTTCCTACAAGACTCAAAAAATGCTGCAGGTATGACGGGGACACAACGATTGTAGAGGAGTTGATCAAGGTGAAGACTGATGCAGGTGAATGGCGTAAACACCCAGAGCTGCCACACAGAGAGGCGTCTCATGCGATATGGTTTTTGCATCATGATCATATCGATATCGATCGATATATAGATTCGAATCCGAATTCGATATTGGCTCGATTCGATTTAAGCCGTGCCCCCGCTGATCAGGACTTGCTTCAATACAAAGTGTTCGAGGAGGAAGCAGAGTTCGAGGAGTCGGACACTGAACGGGTGACTGGGGCGGAGCATTGTGCTTCCGATTCATCAAGTGATGAAAGCGTCGACGATGCAATTGGTGATGGCCCTACCGCTGACGCGAAAGCGACACATGTCTAGAATCATGTGGTTTGTGGATCTAGAGTCTGCATCAATGTGCACATGGTTTGTGAATTTAATTGTGCGCATGTTCATGGACATGACATGACCTGGCCACACCATGAGGAAGGCCGTGCCTAAGAGAAAGGGAGGGAAGAAAAAGGCTAAGAAGAACAAGAAGAACAAGAAGAACCAAGAGAATACGGAGCCTCCAAAAAAGCCTATCACTATGGAACAAAGGAAAAAGAAGGCACACACCTCATGAGGGTTTAAATTTGTTCTGAACATGATTCTATATACATGTGCGCATGGTGCACTCCTTGTAGGCCATCAACAACATCTCCGGAGCATTTGTGGAGGGACAGTCCTGGGAGACAAAGCTTCAGGATAAGTCCAAACCTCAACTGTAGGAGTTCCATTGGCATGTATTCAGGGTTCTAGCTCTAGAGCTTGAATCTAGATCTTCTCAAGGTCCAACAACATGAAGAAGGCTTTGCTGAAAGATCTGGAAAGTCCATTGCAAGAGCTCCGTGCTATCCGGGACCAACTGGAAAAATCATCTGATGCCGAGGTGCCTAATTAAATTTGTTTTTCGACTGTGCAGGGTGTCCAGTCACGGGTCCATATTGCTAGCCACCCCCCTTCCCTGCAGATCGTACAGGTTGAAGCCGTCCTTGAGAGCTACGAGGACGTTTACCAGACCTACAAGACCTCGCTGGCAGCCTGCAAGAAGTATGTTTTTTGGCAGCACACATGCGCTCCTGCTTTGGGACTTGGAGATCTAGATGTAAGGCTCATCCATCCCCACCTCGTTAGCATGATCATGATGCTGAAGCGGTGGCTCCAGTACTGGTACCGGTATATCGATCGATATAAATTTATTGAGCTCGAGATCGGTGATATCGATATCGATATCGATTTAAGTGCATGCTTCGAAGATCTCATACAGATAAATTGAAACTGCACATCAATTAGCTTGCACAACGCCTGCCATGAAGCGCTTTCTTTCTGAGCTCTGGGCTTCAGAAGCTCCGGAACCGATTCCATCGATATCCAAACAGCCTTCGAGCAGGCCAACAAGACTGCGCACTCTAGCGAGCAAGCTGGTTTCCCCATCAAGTTCTGAGGATGAGGGTCACAGTGAACCTATAAGAGTGCTCCCTGTTGCCTCACAATTCCAAAGCAGCCCTGCTGAACAATGCACTGATGCTTGGGGGAACAATATTAATGATTCACCTATTGGAACCTTGAGGTGCAAGGAGCTGGATTCCTGTGTGCGCAAACACACAGCTTGTAAAAGCCGGGCATCACCTAGACCTAGAAACGCGAAGCGTGTGTGTGGGCAAGTTCGCAGTGCAGCTCTTTATCACAATGTGTCGTTTACACAGAATCAGGCACAAGCCGATTGTGACTCACTGCCAGAGCCATATCAATTTGGATCTTCTTTTTGCATCGGGAGACGTCGATTTCACATTCCAAATTCCTCGGACTTGGACTGTTGTGCGTTGGCAGACTTCCAGTTGCATGAGTTGTCATTGATCCCCAACATCAAACCGAAGTTGATTCTTGATGCATGCAAGCGCTTCTTCATGGCGATTTGGCAACACTCCCTGCTACTGCTACAGGTCCAGTGTATGATTCAAGATTTTGGAAACCAAGTTTGCATTTTCAAACTTGGGATCAGTTCCAATTTGCCCTTCCGAGTTGCACAGTATATGAAATGCAATTTTACAGAGATGCGCATAATTCATTGTTCTGAGGATCCCAATATTGTAGCTGTACTTGAAGTTTTGCTGATTGCAAAGTTTAGGGCATTCAAAGGATGTCGGAATTTGAATCCAGGAGGCGAAGGAAGCATGGCCAGTCGTTCTCCTTACGGCCCATATTTTGTGTACTGTGTAGGGGCCAGGGCAGATGGAAAGCTGCGAGTAGGCTGGTAGAAAAAATGTATATGGGGCCCAGGGTTGCACATATCCGTGTTTCTGCGCATGCATGTTTGCCTGAGGCTCCAGCTCCAAAGAAGAAGAACGAGGCCACTGCTGCGACTAGCTGATCGGGCACATAGTCTCATTGATGACTAGTGGCACTTGCGCATAGATGGTGGAGACCTAAAGGCATGAAAGAACAATTCTGTAAAGCACTAGTACTGATCGCCGTCCACCCCAGTGCTTGCCACTTCCTTTTAGCTGATGTGAGAACACATCAAGTCGAGATGCCTTGGGGAAAGGAAAACCGACCGCGATTTAGCGATTGCAAGTTTCTTTGTCCCTGGCCAGATGTCCAGCCGTTGCAAACTACACTGCTTCGAACTCTTCGAATTGCTTTTTTAAATACATGTACAGCTGGGCCATCGATACCGAGTGGTATTGAACTCTAAGGTGCAGATGAGTCCTTCCACAACTTCTTGGAGGAAAAGATTGGGAATGGAGCCAGGGACTTTGTTTAAGGTCGACATCCAAATTGCAAATATTTGCACACATGTTCAGCCATGTTCAGCCTTATAAATATGTGATCGCCCAGGAGAGTGTTGCACAGGCTGTCACGTCTGCATGCTGTGCATCGAAGGACACAGCATGCCAGTTGTTCAGGGTTGGTCCAGGCTACATGATTCTGCCTTATGCAAATGGCGTACTGGTTTTAAATTTAGTTATGTCGCGATCGCACTTGTATAGGAGGCAGCTTCCGGCATGAGCCAAGCCACAGCCCGGCTTCAGAAGATCGGATCTGGTGGGAACTGGGCACGTAGTTTTTGGAGGCAAGCTGCTTTGCCAGTAGTTACTGGGACTTTTGATGCAGGCTTTTTGCCTTTCTAGATCTCTGTGCAATTTTTCCATGGGCTTGTTCAACTGTTGCAAGAGCCCCCAAGGATCTTGTGGACATCAAAGCACCTATCAGCAGGGATGAGCTTGGTGAAGACATAGTCATGAGCAACATTGCAGTTGTCAACATTTTAAGCTTGATCACATTTCTGTTCAATGACTATGGAATATGCGTGCCAGAAAGTCAGCTTGCGCGATACTGGCAGCACGTGCGGGCTTTTGAACCTTGGGGTGTGAACCACCCAGCGAGTGCTTCTGCATCCCACATTCCGATGGCCATTTATGGCGATGAATGCCGATACACTTCAAGTTCCGGGCTCATCGAACAAGTGATCGTCATATCGCTAAGCATTGTGCTTTTCTGCCCCAGGAGCACGCGTGCATCACGATTTCCGATAGTGGCCTTGCGCGCTTCTGAGTGCTTAGGCCCCAGAACGCTACACCCGATTCTCCGCTACATCCGATGGGCGTGCAACATCTTGTACACTGGCTGTTTGCCGTTGCAAGGCTTCGAAGGATACACTCTGCCTCCTGGGCTCCAAGGTGTCACAGGCTATGAGCCCCTCTGCCAAGGTCTTCGGTTCTGTGTGACAGAATTTCGTGGTGACTGGAGTTGGCATTATTACATTTTTGGATTCCGCAACCGGTGGACATCCAAAAATCTGTGCTGGCGGTGTCAAGCCACTGCTGTGCGTCAGGAGGCTGCCACCCTAAGAGATTCGTATCTCGACTTTTCGGATTCAGCAACATGGAGGTCCACTGAACTCAGTCATACTTCGTTCATTTGCAACATGCTGCAAGATCCCATTTGTCGCCTGGACTGTGCTTTTTCAGTGTTTTTGTTTCTGGAATCTCATGAGATTTAAAGAGGCCTGGGGGCGATGTCATGAGGGAACCTGCAGCCGATCAGGTCCTTTATTTGGTATTGTGGGAGTGCACTTCCGCATGATTAGATTTTGCTCTGCTCACAACATATTTCTTGGGACATTTCACCGCACCAACGCGGGTGTTTTGTAACTCTGATGCAAATGTGCATTGGCTGTGTGTGTGTGTGCTGTGCACCTGTACGGTTGAGATTGTATCATTAAGCTCAAATTGGTGAGGTTGAGCCTCATTGAGTCTGGCTACTTTTGTCCATCGGATACATCTCTCAAGGTTGCCCTGAAGAAGGCCTTTGTACATTTCAAGTCTTGGAAACGGCTTCATAAAGTGCCCTGCAGCCAACCTTGCTTTACACCATCAATGGCAACTTGTTATACACCTAAATTTTAATTTAAGTTCTCTGGCCAAAAGGGAAGCTTGCGTTTCCACATGAATATATATGTCCTGCACATTTGCAAGGTATTGCACGGTGGAATCGAGCCATTGATGACCTGCAAAATGTATAACTCCCGCGTCGTATGCGCTTGGTTGGCTGAGTGCGCATCGGATCACGCAGCGCGCAACCCCACTGAAGAGAATGCATTGCTAAGTGGATGTGTGTCCGACCCTCAAAGAACCCTCAGCATGCGCATGCAGTTCAATCCTCGAGTTTCTGCATTCAATTGTGAACGCCGGCTTAATTTTTCGATATCGATTCGATTCGATCGTCCATCGTTATCGATATCTAAATCAAAACTCCCAATTGGATTCAGGGTGGCTGGCAACAACATGGTGCTTTGCATGGAGAATGCTGGCCGCTACTTGCCCAACCCTGAGACAAAAGTGTTTTCCATTATCTCGACAAAAAGCATGACCAGTATTGATCCTGTGCTGGAGGTCAGAAGCCGAAGCTTCGCGGATTAAGTATCATGGATATCGATACTTGAACTTCTGGAAGGCTCTGGCACGCAAATCAGTGAGGCCAGACCCAGACTTCATGTTGGTCCTAATATCCGCATGGCCCTGGAATTCATTCCGCCCCTGTGCCTGGATCAGGTGCAACAGGCTCCGCTTCGTCATGATTCCGAAGGCTCATGTGCTGGGCTGAACGAGTTTTGTGCGCATGCAGTAATGCATCTATCGGTGAGTTCTAGCAAGTGGGCAATCCGACTACACCCAAGTCCCTAGGGGCTTCATCACCAACTCCTGGACATGGAGGAATCTCGCAACTGGGCTGGCACCTCCAAAACACATGTACATGTGTATGCATGTGTGCAACCTGCACCAGTGGTTGTAGCTAAGGATACAACTGTCGGTACTATCACACCATGGCAGATGAAGATATGATGAAATACATCAAGGGTTCCTTGGGCTAAACGCTTTCAAATTTGAGCTGGATTGCTTTGCTAGAGTTAGGTATATGTGTGCATTTGTACTTGCTGAGGATTATGCAAAAATTCACACAAGTTGACGTTCTCCCGCTCCATTCTGAATCGGTCATTGCTACGGCTCAAAGCTTCAAAGAAGCGTGTAAAGGGCATGAGCCCAAAGCGGGAGCACAGCCTAAAAGAGTGAAATTAAGGGCGATGCTGTGTGGAACAGGCGAGTCGGTACACGGCGATCGAACATGTATTCCGGCGTCGTCGGCACCATTGGGTAAGAAAGATTCCACCGTTTTTGTTTCTGTGGGCAAAGCCATTCATGAGTCCTTCTACCACACCAGAAGCACGTCCCAGAGCGGCCATTCGGGTTGCACCCAACATTGCGTTTCATTCCATGGATCAACTTTATGTGCGAGGGCCCTAGTACTATGTAATTAGACCTTATGGATTCTACTGCTGTTGTGATTTGACAAGTCGGGTAGGAGCATTTGTTCATCATTGTTCCCTTGTATGTTTAACAATGATTTTACTATGTGTTGTGTCAAATAAATATGTATATATTTGTAACTACAAATTTAGATTGTATTTGTGCTTTGTTTGATTATTTAGTTTTTATTTTATATTCATATCATTGACAGTTTTTGTCATGGAAATGCTTGTATAAAGTGCATGTCTAGGGGCAGCCGTGGCCTCGTGGTTAGGGAACCGGTCTCGTGACCGGAAGGGTTCGATCCCCACCCTGGGCAAGACACGACTGAGGTGTCCTTGAGCAAGGCACCTAACTCCCCCAACTGCTCCCCGGGTGCCGTGGTTTGGGGCTGCCCCCCGCTCCAGGCAAG
>JAOBYK010597557.1:0-11392 GCA_025434845.1 Phenganax subtilis | reverse complement strand
AAGGTCCGGGCTAACGGACCGAAAGCTTTGCAATAATAAATATACATGGTGTATACCTCAAACGAATACTGATATTCAGTTTTTTTGTTTATTTTCTGTAGTCTTGGTCTCAATTGTGCATTGGGGGCTGTTGAAATGAGGCCGTTCATCGAGTCCTTTGCAATGGAAACTGATCGTTTTGTCATTTGTTACCCAAATGCTGGTAATGTCGAAAAGCTTTTTTATACTATACGCTTGTTGTAGTTAAAACTACAAGTTGTATTGAAAATGGTCGACACTATCCTGTAGTTGTCCCGCCAAAATAAGGTCCGCTTACCCATGCGATTTTTCTCCTTTTAACGTATGGGATTGAGTAACTTTACCGACTAGTGCATTGGCAAAATTGTTAGATCAAGTTTACTTGCTAGGTATCTACTCTTTCACATCCTTCAAAACGAGAAATATCGCAGCAAAAATCGCCCGTGTAAATGGGCCTATCAACTATAACTTTCGTGCAAAAGCGAACTAAAAATTCGAAAACTTAGCTACCTAAAACAATTTTGAAATAGTTTTAAAGTAGTAGAATATAGATTCTTTATTCCATTCATTAGGTCTTCCAAATACTTTTGGCGGCTATGATGAACTGCCTGAAACGACTGCGGCTTATTTAAAGGTAGAATCAATCGCGTCTATTTTGAAAACGAGTTATTTTTCGTTGTAGTTAATTTGCATTGCATTGCCTTTTATTCAAAGTTTTAGACGTAAATATGACATGTGCAGTTCTTGCACGTATAGTGCTTGGCACAGAGTAATCTTTGCGAAGTACTTGGTAGTAGCTATTATTGCAGAGTATTATGCGCGGTTGGGCTTTTTTCAGGAATTTGTCAGCCATGGTTTGGTAAATATTGTTGGTGGATGTTGTGGTACAACCCCTGCACATATTAAGTAAGCAAGTTGATATTGAAAAAAGTCTTACTAGGTTTCTTGGGCACTCTTTTCATAGCTCTACAGTGCGACCAATGTATTAATGGCATTAACGAATTTTTGTGAAAAAGACACGGTATAGAGGGGCTTCACCTTGGCTTCACTAGTTTGCGCATGAGAAATTGTGGTCTAGGTCATATTCAAATCCAAGTTTACACTTTCAAAAGCGAAAGCAAGACGAACTTTTTGTTATATTTCATGACTTTTTACCGCACACAAAACAGTTACGTACATAACGAACGAACTTACAAAGTTTTCCTGCATGTTGTAAATGTAACTTCACCAGATGCTATCGTCCAGAAACGCTTGGTGTAACCCAGTGACGGTTTAGAGACCAATACTTCATATTAAAGAGACTAAATTAAATCTTGTCCGGTAATTTAGAGCTATAAAAGAAGCAGTCGCTCCATTCCATCCACGGTTGCCGCCGAAAGACCTGCATCATGACGCATTATTACTTTCAGGTGACTAAATGTATAGGAACTTGCATGAATACGTGGATCATTTCAGCTATAGCCTAAACTTTGATCTAGACATGCAAGAAGAACGAAATTTATCATCACAGTTTACAACAGCACCCTGAAATAAGTAAAATTGCAAAGTTTGAATGTGAAATGTTGTAAAATGCGGAAAATATAGCCCGGCGAAGGTTGCAAAATTTGATATTTTTGTATTGCGTGCAGACAAAATAAATACTTTTGAGTCGAAAATGGTTAAACGTTCTGCACGCAGTACAAAAATATACATAATTTTCAAATTTTGTATGGCTATATTTTTCGCATTATACAACATTTCTTAACCAAACTTTGCAATTTTACTTATTGTAGGATGCTGTTTTAAGTTGTAACATGGAGTTATTTCTTCTTGTCTAGATCAAAAGTTAGTCGATTTAGCTGGAATCATCCATTGGTACCCGTTTCACTCTGCATATGCGAGACAAAAATTATATACAAAACAAGAAAATGCGTTTGTGTTTCCTAGGTTTGGAAAGGACACTCGTTGCAAGTGACTCTCTATTTCTCAATATCGGAGAAAGATGCAATGTCGCTGGTTCACGTCGTTTTGCTAGACTTATTAGAGATGGACTGTACGAAGTATGTTCATATGTTGTAGAAATATAGTGTACGTCGTGTTGTGGGGCTCCCTCGCCGTTGTAATTTTTTCCCAGACCAAGAAAAGCAACGTAGTATTGTAACGTCATCTTTTTTCTCGGCGAAATAAACGTTTTGTAAACTTTTCCGAATGATAACCACACCACGACAAGCAAAGTAGTAATGTTTCGTTTATGTTGTTGTAGGGATATACTTAAGGCTATGTGGACGTTTTTGAGTGTTTTGAACTTTTCATTGTGTTTTCATGCGAAAACGGATGCAAACACTAACAATTTACGACAGAGGATGCAGCTAATTTAATATATTGAAAATATTTTCCCTTTGAAATTGCTAACTAAGCGTTAAAACGATAAGCGAGACGGCAACGTTTTTGGAAACGCTTGAAAACGGCGTCCGTGTGCACGTAGCCTAAGTAAAAGAATAATATTTTTGGACTTTCATCCGAGTGATATGCGAGGAAATATTCACCGGAGGTGTCTCATGAGAAAAGTAGGGAAAATTGTCTGTTTTTGTTTTAAGGAAGCATTGAATGTTGCAAAAAAGCAAGTTGAAAATGGCGCCCAAGTTTTAGATATCAACATGGACGAAGGTTTACTGGATGGCGTTGCAGCAATGGCCAAGTTTGTCAATCTGATTGCTTCTGAGCCCGAAATAGCAAAGGTACGTGAAGTACTTCATATAAGTTGTTATACCAAGGCCAGGGTTTTGTATATATATTTATAATGTTGGAGTCAAAAGAGTGTCTATATCAAGGTCAGCGATTGTACGTATGTGTAATATTTGACTCATTTCAACTGTCTATGTGAAGGTTAAGAATTGATTTTTTCATTGTTCTAAAACAACTGTTCGGTTCGTTTTGTTCAAAGGTACCACTCTGTATTGATTCGTCAAATTTCGCGGTTATCGAATCTGGTTTGAAATGCACTCAGGGCAAATGCATCGTGAACAGTATCAGTCTGAAAAACGGCAAGAAAGATTTCATTGAAAAAGCGACGTTGATTAAAAAATATGGCGGTGCTGCAGTCGTTATGGCGTTTGATGAAATTGGCCAGGTATGATAATGCTTTGTGTTGCGTACTATTTAAAGCGAGAGCAGAAGTGTTTTGTCAGATATAAAACTCCAGGCATAGCCGAGTGTTTTCTGTCTGCTAAAACGCGAACTGCGAGTGTTTTAAATGGCTAAAAAAAACGAACAAGAACTCTATTCAAGTCTTCAAACCGTTTTGGTCACGTCTTCAAACCATATCTGCAATAACCATATCTTGACCTAGCTCTACTTTGCATAAATTACTGTTGGATACTTCATGCTATCGTAATATATGGTCTTCGTTCTTTAGGCTGCTGAATTGGACAGAAAAATAGAGATATGTAGTCGTGCGTATCATATTTTAGTGAACGAAGTGAAATTCAACCCGAATGACATTATTTTTGATCCCAATATCCTGACTGTCGCGACTGGAATTGATGAGCACAGTAATTATGGCAAATATTTTATCGAAGCAACAAGATTTATTAAAGTAAGTTTCCAAAATTTTTTTCAGGTTGTGCAGTTTTGTCACTAGAATTTCAGTTTTGGTCTAACTCTGGATAATTCTGTTGTTTTTTCAGAGTAGTTTACCTCATGCAAGAGTCAGCGGAGGTTTGTCGAATTTCTCGTTTTCATTTCGTGGAATGGATGTGATCAGAGAAGCGATGCATAGCGTGTTTCTTTACCACGGTATCAAGGTATAATCGTCTTGTTTTAGATGTAGTCACAGATTAGAGACTAACAGATGTCTGACTGCCCCACAATCGGTTTGAGTTTGAGTAGTCTTTCCTTTATGTCAACTAGGCTGGACTTGACATGGCGATAGTGAACGCAGGCAATCTTCCGGTGTATGACGACATTGATCCGAAATTGTTGGAACTTTGTGAAGCCGTATTGTGGAATACTGACCCAAGTGCCACGGAAAAAATGCTACAATATGCTCAAGTAAGTACGTAGACTAAGTCAGGGATTGTACATATTTATAATATTTGAGACATTTCCAATACCCACATCAAAATCAGGGACTAACATATTTATAATACTACAGTGTCATTTAAAGTGCGTATTTCTAGATCAGGATTACATATATTTATAATAAATAATAAATAATAAATAATAGAATCATATAAAGTGTTTAAATGATATAATAATAAATAATTGTAAATAATAAATAGTATAATATTATAATAAATAATACAATCATATAAAGTGTCTATATGAAGGTCAGGGATTGTGCATATTAAAGTATTTAATATTCGAATCATTTAAAATGCCTACATATATCAAGGTCGGAGACTGTAGAAAATGATAATATTTGAGTAATTAAAAGTGCCTATATCAAGGTTTGGCATTGTATATGTTTATAATATTTGAATCATATAAAGTGGCTATATGCCTATATAATATCTGAGTCATTTAAGGATCTATATCATGGTCAGGGATTGTACATATTTACGGTATGTACGTAAGAAAGCTATATGAAGAGAATTAAACGTATTTACAATATACGAGTCTTTTGGTGCGCCTGTATCAAGGTCAGGGATTGTGGCTACATATTTGTAATATTTGAGTCACTTAATGTGTTTAGATCAAGGTAGTCGAAAGTGACGCATATACTTCATTTCATATTGTCAATAATTTTAGGGTTTAGGTAAGGGAGCAAAGAAGCAAGAAGTGAGCGACGAATGGCGTAATGGAACAGCCGAGGAAAAACTGGAATATGCTTTAGTAAAGGTTTGAGAGACTAGATATTACGTCAGTTCACCCGAGTAAGTCTTTTATGAACTTGACGTTAGATAAACGTGTTTTATTTTCTTAGGGTATTGACAAGTACGTCGTTGCAGACGTTGAAGAAGCGCGACAAAATTTTGAACTATATCCGCAACCTTTGAAGGTTATTGAAGGTCCTTTAATGAAGGTAAACACATGGCATTTCTTCAAAGCAGTGTATCCCAACACAAACACGATCGTTTTTGGTGCAATTCTGTTGTCTTTGATGTTTAAATTTGAAGTGTGTATTTTGTTCTTCTGGTCCATTAGGGAATGTCAATTGTCGGAGATTTGTTTGGAGCAGGAAAAATGTTTTTGCCACAGGTAACATAGTTAATTCTGTTTTGTGAGTTTCTTAACGAGTTCGCTTGCTCGTGTGTACATGCAACGAACAAGTTTTCATTGACAAGTTTCTTGGCGAGTTCGCTTGCTCGTATGTCCGATGAACAAGTATTCCTTGACAAGTTTCTTGACGAGTTCGCTTGCTCGTGTGTAGAACGAACAACTTGTCATTTACAAGTTGCTTGACGACTTTGCTTGCTCGTATGTCCGACGAACAAGTTTTCCTTGACAAGTTTCTGCACGAGTTCACTTGCTCGCGTATACCGCGAACAACTTTTCTTAACAAGGGCCTTGGTTTAACCTGAATCTTCCAATTGATGGTTGTTGATTATGACAGAAGATCTTGTTTTCACCGTTGACAAAGCTCTTTGCCGATATTTTTTTCTCGTACTCTTCAGGTAATCAAGTCAGCTCGCGTGATGAAAAAGGCGGTTGGCTATCTTGTCCCTTTTATCGAGAAAGAAAAGGCGGAAAAAGAGGAAGAATTACGAGCGAAAGGATGTTGGGATGAAAATGTTAGTACAACGATTCGGAAATAAAATTTTTATTAAAAAAAGAGAATCGGCTGTATATTTGCTTTAAAACTATAATTGACCGTAACGAAAAAGATGGCGACAAGTACATTTTACCAGAATGCATTGCAGGCTTAAAGTATAAATGAGTGAAAAAAGATGACAAGAAAAAACATCTAACGTTATAAAATTTTAGCTCAACGAAGAATATAACGTCTTGTATCATGCCTCCCTGTCAATAGATGTCACTTCGCGTTTTTAAACGATATCCGAGCGCAATGCATGCTGTTATTTAGTGTACATCCGCCATCTTTTCCGTTATGGTCAATTAACTTGTTTTTATTTTCAGCAAAGATTCAATGGTACGATCGTTTTAGCTACTGTAAAAGGAGATGTTCACGATATTGGAAAGAATATTGTTGGAGTTGTATTAAGATGCAATAACTACAGGTATGCTAGAATGTGAAAAGTATTTTGTCCAATGTTTTCTTTCATTATATAAGGATTAAAAACATCATTTCCGCAACTGACTGAAGACTAGAGCGGTGTATGGTTGAAAAAATAATAGTTGTAACTGTGGCAAGAAATGTCAATATTCATGTTGCTACTTTTGAAAATATCAGAGTGATCGATCTTGGAGTAATGACGCCGTGTGAAAAGATTCTACAAACAGCAATAGAAGAACGAGCAGGTTTAGTAATCTTAGTTGTTTATTTAGTGTAAATGGACCATGCTTTGCGTTTTTTGGGAGCTTGTTCACCTCTATGCTTAGAATTGGTCAACGGAGTTTCTTGTCATATTTTTTGTGCCTTGATTGTCAAGTTTTTTTCTGAAATTTTATGGTAATTTTCCGTTTAAAATTTTTCTTGGCAATTTTTTTTCTTGGCAAAATTTTATTGACCAGTTTCTCTCTCAACTTTTACTTGACATCTGTAGTTATCCCATTACGTACTAAAATGTGATGCAGATAAAAAAAAAAGTAAATTTATTTATGCAGCTTAAAATGCGGGAAAGGTAGTCCTGCGAAATTTGTACGTTTGGTACATTTTTCGATTGCCTGCGGAAATTGTTACCACTTTTAGCTCATTTTCGGCTCAAAAATGGTAATCATTTTCGCACGTAATAGAGAAAGATATACTAACTTTGCAAACTTTGTAGGGCTTTATTTTCCGCATCTCGCCACATTTTGCAACCAAACTTTTACTAAATCTGATATATTCTCTCGAGCTGCGCAGATGAATGTGCTTCTTTTTGCCTAGATTGAAATTTATTCTATAATAGGATTTGTCCACTCACTGACAAGTTTTCTTTGACGAATGTATTTCCGTTATTTGAGTACCACGAGTTTTGTGGTGATATTTCTATATGTTTGTTGTAGATATAATTGGTCTGTCAGGACTTATAACTCCGTCACTTGAAGAGATGATTCATGTCGCTAAAGAAATGGAAAGGCAAGGTTTTAAAATACCTTTGCTAATTGGTGGAGCTACCACTTCGAGGTTTGTGTAGTTTGGTGTTGTTTGCATTTCGCTAAAAACATGAACAAAACGATGCAGCAAAATGTAATTTTACTCTTGTATTCAAACCGTATCTTCAATGACTTTGTCTTCTCCATGCACCAGTTAGGATAATTGTGAACAAAAAACAAAAAAACAATAAAACAAAAAAAAAACAAAGACTTCGGGTAGTCTGCAAACTATTTATCCAATGACTATGTCTTCAATATGCACAAGTTTACATCATAAGCATGAACGAAAAGATGCAGCAAAAACTTCAGTCGAATGTCCAAACCTTATCTTCAGTGATTTTGCCTTCAATGTCCGCAAGTTTGTATGAACATGAACAAAAAGACAGATTAAAGATGTCGGTCAAGTCTTCAAACTATGTTTCCATTTCTTCTCTTTCCATAAGTTTGCATAGACATGAACAAAAAGATTGAACATAGTCGAAGTCTCTGGACTATAGTACATTTTATGATGTAGTGTTGTAGAGCGCACACATAAAATTAAACATTGACCGAAAAAAAATAAGGCTGTGGTCAACTCATAACTAACCATGCATGCAGTATGGTAAAGCAATAAAACTCTTCATTTTCTCGTAGGACGCACACTGCTGTGAGAATTTCACCCAGATATTCAGAACCGACCATTCATGTTTTAGACGCGTCAAAGAGCGTGGTTGTGGTAAGCTTATTGACCGAAATCTCCTCGATTCTGCTCTTTGCGTGTTTTTGTAGTGCGTACCATATTACAAACACCTTGCACCAGTGAGGTTGTGGGTCGATTCTCAGCGTGGAGTTGACTTTTTCATGTAAAAAGAGTCTGTCAACTATTCTGCGGAAAGTCTTAGGTTCTTCCCGGGTACTCCGGGAAACCAATAACTCAATTGCTATGAAGATAAAATATCTTAAGCTTAATGTACAACATACATGTATTATAGTCATGAAAGATTATATCCCTGTTGATGGAACGCTGTATAAATAATAATATCTATTATGTGTTGTCATTTATAGTGTGGTATGCTTCTTAATGAGGAAGACAAAGAAGAGTATTGTGAAGAAATAAACGAAGATTATGATATGCTTCGGGCTGACCATTATGATAGTATCAAGGTAAATGACTTCTACAGTCACGTGATGTCTTGGGGTTTCAATCACGTGATGTCTTAAGCGAAACTGATTTTGAGTTGGGGACCAATTTGAGTGTCGCCATTAGTTTTGCAATGGTGGATTGCGCAAGATCTGGAACACATTCGCGACGAAACGTGCATGCAAGCAAAATCATGTTTCTTTTGCTGCGTCCAACGATTCGTGCAACTTGTATAGCAATGATTGTGCTTATTACAATGTACGTTTTACAACGGTGCAATGACCTCGTCATGCAGTTTCTCTCCTAGTAAAGAATTGCACTATCGAACATAGGTGATCTGAAATCACGGAAAAAGACTGGGACTAGTTTTTGAAATAGAAATCCACATTTCGCTTGAACATATTTTTTATCTCATGAAGTGCATTGTATTTTGTTCCTAAATTTGCAGTAGACTTCTCTTTCTCATCATGAAACATATATTTACCACGTTTCGAGTGATTTCATTAAAGGAGAAGAAAGAAAGAAGTGATCAATTACCGCAAAATGGATGTCTGTTTTGCTCATTCCAGTCTTTTTGCTCACGGTCAGATCACCAGGATTTTAGTTCCTTCAGAGGTCTTGATAAGAGTGAAGTACCGTAAATGATCGATTAAGCGCCGCGGTGCTTATGAAATTTTATTAGTTGATTATGCGGTGCTTATTTGACTGCTGCGCTCAATTCAAAAGTGATCTACTCTCCCCCATCGTGTTATATTGAGTTTATTTATTAAATCTCAAATTGCTGCCGTGGCGCTTATTCGACTGTGGTGCTTATTAGATTTGTTTCGTTAGGGATGCGGCGCTTAATCGATCATTTACGGTAGTGAAGTTCATTTTTCGAAGTATTTGTTTCTGCTTAGGAACGGAGATACCTATCGTTGACTGAAGCTCGAAATAAGAAACTTATTCTTGATTGGGCATCATTTAAACCAGGTAATACTTTTCGATGATTTTAAGTAAGTCTCCAAACCATATCTAGAATGACTATTTGTCTTCATCGTGAACAAGTTTATAGAGTTATCAACTAGGTGGTGGAGCGAAGACTTTAAATAAGTCTTCGAACCATATCTTCAATTACTATGTGTCTTCACTATGCACAAGTTGTTCATAAACATGAAAAAAGCGTTGAACAAAGACTTTGGTGAACCACATCTCTAGCACTTCGAGTGGGATGCAGTTCTTTTGTTGAAATTGTTCAAGTGTAAACATATTTTGTTTTTTACTTCTGTCTTTTAGTTTTTCATTTTTTTTCTGTAGATCGACCAAGTTTTCTTGGCACGCAAGTGATGGACAACTATAATATTGAGAGGATAATTCCCTACATAGATTGGAAGCCGTTCTTTGATGTCTGGCAATTGCGTGGAAAATACCCCAATCGAGGCTACCCCAAAATTTTTCGCGACAAAACCGTCGGTAGGTCTCGTACAGACGACTAAATTTTCCTCACCAAGTTCCTTGATGATAAGTTCACTTGCTCTTGTGTACGACCAACAACTTTTCCTTGACAACTTTCTTGACAAGTTCACTTGCTCGTGTGTACGACAAACAAGTTTTCCTTGTGGGGTTAAAAACTATTTTCTATTTGAAGGCGAGGAAGCGAAACGTGTCTTCGACGAAGCTCAGGCTATGTTGAAACAAATCATTGATGAAAATTTGTTCCGAGCCGTTGCTGAGCTCGCGTTTTTTCCCGCCAATAGCGTTGGTGACGACATTCATTTGTATGAACCTGAAGACGAGACTCGACAAAAAGTAACTGCTGTGTTTTATGGCTTGCGTCAACAGGCGGAAAAAGAGGCCGCCGCAGATGACCCTTACGCATGCTTGTCTGATTTTGTCGCTCCGGTAGAGACTGGGCTCAAAGACCACGTTGGCTGCTTCGCATGCTCTGTTTTTGGTGCTGAGGAACTGGTGACGAAGTATGAGAATTATTTGTTTATTTTATTAGCAGCATTTCAACCCAGGAATAACACTAATTTCACTACTTTTGGTACCATTAACGTTGGAATTAAGTATATTGCGCAATGAATCGTGATCACGGGCGATTTCTGCTGCGATTTTCCTCCTTTTAAAGGATGTAGTTTAGTAGGTAACTGGCTATTTTATTTTACTGTGAAAACACTAGACTGCAGAGCCATACCTTTCGGTCGTGAATTGTAGTTTATTGCTAAGTTACGTTCGTTTTACTGTAGGGTGTTAGCAACAGTCAAAAAATCGGCGTTATACCCCAGTTTTGCAATTTCACTTGCCTAGCAACTTCACAGTTCGGCCCAGGCAAATATAATATAAAGAACATATAGTATCAACTTAGACTATGGCAATTTTAGATGAATTTTATTGCGCAAAGATGTTTATTTATATTTTAACGTTTCCAGATACGAGGCAGCCGGTGATGACTATAACTCAATCATGGTGAAAGCTTTGGCTGATAGGCTGGCGGAGGTAATCCCAAAAACTAAACTCCTCAGTTTTCTTTGGTGCGTTAACCTGAATTGAAAGAATGATAATTGAAAGAATGAGTTTGTTGGGTGTTTTTCTTTTTTATGCTATTTTTGCTTGAAAGTTTTTAATCTTTTTCTGTTGTTTTATTCAAGGCTTTAGCAGAAGAATTGCATGAGCGGGTTCGAAAGGAGTTCTGGGGCTACAGCAATGAAGTGTTACAAGCTAAAGATTTACACATGATTAAATATCAGGCAAGTTTTTGCACTGACGTTTTTTTTTCGCGCGAGACTTCTTTTCTTTGTCTCATGAGCTTTCAGCTGAAACTAACTAGTTTTTAGTCAATTCCTTTTAATTTGAACAATACAATAAGTCGCTTGGCGGGAAAAATATTGCTAGTGGAAAAGAGACTTCACATACGCTCAAGTCTATAGCCTCACTGGAATTATATACATTATTCTTTCGTTAATATCAGTATTCGTTTGAGGGGTACACCATGTGTATATTTATTATTGCAAAGCTTTCGGTCCGTTAGCCGGGCTATCAGTTGAAGGTCCGGGCTAACGGACCGAAAGCTTTGCAATAATAAATATATACATGGTG